>VZTI01001640.1:1211643-1302529 GCA_013397865.1 Struthidea cinerea | reverse complement strand
TATATATATATAAGTATATATATTCTGATCCGATGCTGCCTATGTCACCTACAGAGAGCAAAGGTAGAGTGACAGCTGGAAGACTAAAGGGAGGTATTTTGTCCCTGTCCCTTGATGGCTCCTCACACTTTTACCCTGCTGTATTTCAGATGTTCTCACCCTGTCTCCCTCATGAGAGATACACGCAGGAAAAGCTGAAATACCTTTCCCATTGTCCAACACACAAACATTTTTGCTGGGGAAGTCCTGGTTACCAAATGTGTCTTTAGAATATGCAGACACTAACAGCAGTAGAGCATGCCCAGAAGATTGGCTTTGTCACCTTTATTAATGATAAATGACATTTTACTTCATGTGCACTCACTAAAGTCAGCAGGGCTCGAAGCAGAGTACGCAGATATTGATTTAGAATCCTGGAACAGAATCTCTCACTCTTCCCAAATTCTACATTTTTCAGAAATGCTGGTCACCATTTTAACAGCTCTAAAACTGGATGTTGCAGGTGTCTCGCATTGACAGCTGCAATTCTACTGATGCTGTGCAGCACAGGATGTCCACTCTCATTATGTTTCAAGACACAGGAAATACAACTCAGTATCTGAATGCATAAGAAGGAAGGAGCCTTTTAAAGTTCAAGGTAAGTGCCATGATTTTTTAAGTTGCTGGAGGAGGAGAGAGCATTTAATGGATCCTTTACTTAATTTTGAAACTTGCTTTTCATTTTTAATGTTTCCTACAGAATTCAAGAAGCCTGTTGACACCAGTACACGCTGGTATATAGAAAATCAATTACAGACTTTTATACTTACATGTGCTGGCTTCCCATCCCCCAAAAGCCCACAGTAAGGAGGTTCACAAATGGGAAAAAGAAGAACTGCCAGACACTTGGATCCTTATTGTGAAGATTGACTGAAGAGAAGAATGCAAAACACAAGGTGCTGCATAGAAACCTTTGAATCAGAGCGGGTGGGTAACTACAAAATGATAAACAAAATAATATGCGTGTGTTCACTGCACTCAAAGTTAGTCTATTGCATTGTTTCCTGAGGCCATAATTTGCATCAGATGTTCAGCGGGATTCAAAATCTGACAAAATATTCATGTGGACATGTCTTGGGGTGACAACAGGAAACTCCCAAGGTAGAAACCCAGGGTTTCTAAAAGTCCTACTGGAGAAGTTTTATCTTCCTAAATATTGAGGCATAAGGCAATTCCTGATCATCAAGAGCAAGGAGGAGATTTTCCCCAAGAATATACGTTTATTCCTTCCTTAGCTCCTTACACTTTCTCTAAACTTCTGCTCACTAATGGTAGGTTGCTGGAAATCATGGACTCCTGCGGTCTGATCCAACGCGGTGATTCCTATAGCTCTAATCAGGATGGATATTCAATAAATAAATGAGTCGTCTTGTGACGTGCAAAAGGAGGAAAGGGACAAAGCATTCCAGGCCAAGGTCAGAAAAGTCCCTATGAGCTCTATTCTAGATTACTCACTGTATTTTCTATTTTCACATGGCTTACTCTTGCAGACTTCGACTTGCCTGATGCCTTTCCGTTTCATGGGATTTTTTCCAGATATTGACAATAGGTGTTTTGCCTTGGATGACAAGCATGACAAACTGTAAAGTCATGTCCTAGATGTTCTGGCATGTGCTCATATCCTGGTATGACCTCATTTTAAGGAATGTGATTGTGATTTCCAGCATTACAAGATGAAATCAGGATTTGGTTATATCTGCCATATACCATGTAAAATACTGTCTCTGAATTTCAGCTCATGCCAATACATCTTCATAGCCAATGCTGGGAAACATCACCAATTACTGTGGCTGTTTACAGAGCACAAGAACAGAATATTTTATTTTACCAGCCTCTAAGGACAGCAAAGCTGAATTTGAACTCTAGTTAAAGTTTTGCTGATTACTCCTGACCTTTCTGGGACAAAGAGATGAAGGTCACTGAAGTCATGACTTTTTTCACATTCTGCTTGTCTTTGTCATTCCCCTAATAATGCGGAGGACCAGAAACAAGAGCTGGGTGGTGTTTTTTTCCCCCTGCCTGGAAATCTATTTAGATTAGTCACCAGGTTTTCCAGTCTACAGTCATTGAAGGTCATTTGGTTTATAGCTGAAATTCTCAATTGGAACCTCATCTTGTAATCAGAATATAAACCAAAGCAAGGTTCTGTATCTCCTCTGAAAGGGTAGGTTGTTGTATGATTAGCTTCAGAATGTTAAATGGACTGTCTGTGTAATGATGGGTAATTTTGGGGGGCTTAAATTGCTCGACGAGAAGACCTGTCTTGAATAATAATACCAGGCTATATTATAAAGAACAGCATTCTAGGCTTCTCCTAAATGCTAATTCTATTACACATTAACATTTCCTTTGCTGTAAAATGGCAAAAGGCAAGCCAGCAAGATGTAAAAATCTTGCAAAGTGCATTTTCACTTATAGACTGTTCCTAAGAGCAGGCTGTTTCCTGAAAACGTCCCTTAAATAAGCATCCACTTACAGTGGTCATCATCATACAGTCAGCATCTGCTAATAGGTGTTCCACAGCCTCAGCAAACACAGAGAATTTGTTGTAATCGAGAGAGTGATGGAAATACCTGTGCAATTTTTGCACTGGTTTTTTTTTTTTTTTTAAACTATTCTCAGCCCTAAGTATGAAGCATCAGTCATACAGTGTAGATGTACTCGTAGGGGCTGTTCATAAAGCCTGGTGTCCTTGTGTATTCTTTGGTTCTGTAAGACTACTAGTGAGAATCTGAAAGCAGTTTTTAATTTTTTGTTGATTGATTGGTTATTTTAATGTCTCTTTGGTCCATGAGCAACTCAAACACAAATATTTACATGTATGCGTGTGTATATAAAAATAATTAAAACTGAAGGATTCTTGAAGGAAACAATCCACCCCTGCCATGATATTGTTATTGAGGATAGCATTTAGCTGTGTTAGGGGAAACAAGTTTTTGGCCAACATCTCCTGGTGTACAAGCTGACCTTTGATTTCTTCATTTTTATTACACTTTCGGTTCCCAGCTTCAGAGGCTAACCCAGTACCCAGATGGATGGCTTTAGCATGTTCCACCTCTCTTTTTGTCCCAGTTGCTGCCTCCCTTTCTGCGTTTCCATTTGACCTCCACGCAGCTGCTCCGGATACAAGCAGGAGGTTACCTTGCATAGGGATGGGTGTCAGACACTGCCCTGTGCAGGGACAGCTTGATGAGTGTCTCCAGTTGGGTATCACCCCACAGTCCCCCAGCATCACCACTGTGACCTGTGATGTCAGCTTGTTGCTTGTTCCAGAAGGCATTATTGTCACTCTTACTGGCAAGCTGGGCATTTCCAGAACATCTCTGTGGGCAGATGGTGCATCCCCAACTTGGCTCCATTCTTAAGGAGTCTGAATCACCCTTTGGACACACCTTCTTGATTCCCCTCTGGGCTTGCGGGAGCTGACATCACCCAGCTCTTCTCCAGAAGCACCAAACTCTAATGCCAGATACCTTTCTCCTTTATCTTCTTCAGCCACTCCACAAACAGAACTCCTTTTAAGTGATTACTTTCAAGTATTCACTTCACACGGATTTAAAAAAATTCCATGGATTTCAAAATAGTTCACTCCAATAGATTCCAGCTCAGCAAATCCACCAGCTTCCCAGAAGTTGCAGATACCACAAACATGAATATACCCCTACTCTCCGTGGTTTTTAAAATACTGAGATTCAAATTATGCTGCTGTTGCTTCACATCTCTCTGATGCAAGGATGATGGAAAACTGCTGTAACTGAGTATCTGGAAAAAAACCCAGCCACATAAGGAATCAATACCATTCAGAGTTATCTTTGTTTTTCAGTTGTCGTTAACCAAACAAGACCCTGACTACTTTGGAGAACAAAAAGCAGAAAAGTTGTTAAACAATTTTCTTTTACTCCAATTCATTTCATGAATCAGACATCCCATGGATCTGGGCCTACATTTCTAAAGCAGGCTATTTTGCTGAGGCCAGGCTGACTTTTCCAGCTAGCTTCCTTTCTCCACAGCTGACATCTCAGAAGAAATAAAAATCAGTTTAACTCATGTTAAAAGGGCACCTTTTAACTCTATGTACCCAGCCCCATCAGCCTCCTGCTTCTCTCAGGCTGGCAACCAAATACCAGCATGTTGGAGAATGCATTTACTTTTTGATGAAGTACAGACCTTAAAAAGCTAAGCTGGATACAAAGTTCATGACAGACAGCAAGGTCTTTTGCAGACAGAAAAGTGCAGCTGCAAAAAGGGCCTGCTTACAATGAATTGCAGGAAGGCTATGGTTTGAGATATTTTACTTCTTAAAAGCGCAGGAGTCTCCTGGGTGTATGTGGACACCACACTGGTTCCAGGGGTCATGTCTCCAGCAAAGGTGTAGGTAGCTGTGCGCTCCCTTCTAGCACACGATTTAGTTGATGTTCCTGAACCTAATGAATTTTGGCGGCAGGAACGATAATAGCAGACAATTGTTTGTCTCCAGTTGCTAAATTTTGTTAGAGAGTTAAAATAAACCTGTCTGTTTGACTAGTCTCATGTGCAACAAAATAAAAATAAGCCTTCACAAAGAATCATTTTCAAGCGCCATTTTACTTTTTGTCTTAGGCTTGCAAATGCCTTTCATGTTTTCTGATATGTCAGATATCATAATGCAAAATAAATAACCAAGTGAAACACGCCGACATATTCTCTGGGTGGCTTGTGATGTAGAAAAAAGAGCCTTCTGCTGCTTCCCTTACCTCCTTCCTGGTCTTTCTTTTTTTTCTTTCTAAGGCTTGCAATAGATGCCTCTTTGTAGCATGTACATGAAGCACTGATGTTATTTTAATACAGTACTGTTTTGCAGCATTTTGGAGCCCAGTCACAGCTCAGGACCCCTGTGAGTTAGACATCGTGCAGACAGAACAAAGTCAGCCCTGGCTCTGAGGACAGCCCACCCCACACTGCACCTCCCATGGCCACAGGAGACTCACATTGTAAATGTTGATGCATTCAACACATCTGCCACGCATGCAGATCGTGGAGACAGTGACATTGCCTGAGACACTCGGGGGTTTGCAGCAATGCCTATTGGTTGCTAAATACGTCATTCAAATTGAAACACTTCTTAAAAAAAGCTTAAAGCTGGTGTTTTCCATGTGAATTCAGCTTTGGAGGAACATGGGACTGGAGCAGGACTTGTTAGATCTTAAATATTTAGAAGTCCCCCAGTCATGTAGGAACTCACAACCTCAATTTCAGAAGTGAATTGGAATTTAATTTCAAGGAACAAAGAACTTAGGACATTTTTTCAAAGAGGTATAGGTTCCCATTTCACTATTTCAGTATTAAATATTCTGTTTAAAAAATACCCTCCCACAGACAGACCTATCCCTGACACTCCAGAACAGACAGAAAACAGCCATAACTCTCTGCTGATTAGACCAGCAAAGAACCTGACCACTAGCAACAGCCAGAGAAGAAAAATCCCTGTTATGGTCCTGTAACGGGACCTTTCTTCCTTTGTCAGTAAGTGAATCACAACTACGTTTTACTGCAGCCAAATTAAACTCAAAACCAAAATCCTGCCCTCCTTTGGTCCCTATCTCTATCACTGCAGATCGACTTTACATTGAAGCCATCAAATAAAACTTCAAAATGGCATAGGACCAGTGACCTACCATTTAGCATCAGCTTGCATTTCTCCATAAAAGCAAACCTGCTTCTGCTAGAAATAGCTACAGGCATTTGACTCATTAAATTTTTGTTTGAATGAATTTTTTTTTTGATGAAAACAAAATGTTATTTCCAAGTTACCCTTCCCCCCAAAAAAATCTATTCAAGCTCTTCCCAAAAACAAAGCAGACTTTCTATCTTTTAGAGTAGGGATCATAACTAAAGGCTGTTATTTCCTTTTTCCATGTAGTTATTTGGGCAATTAAATATATTTGGAAAAGATTTTTTTTTCTCCTAGAAAACTAATAATTGTGTCCCTCAAAATAATAATAACAGAGTGGAGTAATTCATTCTAGAAAGAGAAATAAAATTGTTCTCTGCCTTACAACTCTTTTGTTTTGACCTGTAGGTCAAAATAGGATAATCTTTCTTGTTAATAGAAACAGCTCTGTAAGGGGAAACATGTTGACAGTAGCTTCAAAACTGTTTCAAACAATGAATGATCCAGCATCCTTGCTTAAAATCTCTCATAAAAATCTCTAACTTCCAGGACTGTAACCTTCCAAGGTCCGTTCTCAAGGCTGGTCTCCATGCCCAGCTGATGTTGGGTTTGCACTGGTTTTCACTGCTGGACTGTGCCCTCTGTTCTATAGGTGATGCTGTCCTGGGAGATTCCTGGCACCAGTAAAACACCCCTGAGCTGCTGCATGTTATGTTTTTCAAAATGATCTGCTGATTCATTAAAACACAGTGAAAAATTCTATACTTTCAAAAAGTCAATGGGGACAGCTGCAGGGACATGATTTCTCTTGGACAGAGTAAAACCATTGGGACCCTGACCCATATCTAGACTTCTAAACAGTAAAAAATGAGCAATATTTCGCTGATTTCTTGCAGCTGAGGGACTTCCTGTAGATTTTTGAAGGGCCTCAAACTGCTCTTACTAAATACCCGCCACACTGATAGATACAGGTTATACTCTGCATAGTGGGATCAGTAGGTGTTTTGCCACCAACTGGAATAGTATGATAAAAGTTGGAGCCACAGAGAATCCTGCTGCATGAGAAGTATATTGTGGTGGACATAGCTGGGAGAATTTTGGCTTAGCTCCCTTGACTGCATAAATGTGAAGTCCACTTACACCAGCTGTGTGTCTGGCCTTAGAAGTTGATTTATCGTTTGGTCCCTTAGCCGAGGTCAAAACTATCACACATGTATCTAACTGAATGTGCAGAACAGCTGACATGGAAAGAGAAAATATATTTGAAAAAAATAATTAAAATTATGTCAGAAAGCTACAAGATCATTCCTAGCTATTTTTAGAGCGCTCATGACAAATTTCTGATACGCTAACCACCTGTGAGGGCAGTGCTAGCTCCTTCCAGTGAGAAGGGCTTCCACTTGGTCTTCGTCTTTACAGCCAAAGTTTTCAAGGACATGGCTTGTTGCTTAATTCATTTGATCCTATTGGCTAGCTGTCAACAAAAGTGTCAATCCTGTATTTGTAACATCATAAACTTCCAAGTATGATGTTGTAAACTGAGGACCATGACTTTGACTTAAGGGCAGGAGCAGATGGCCGAGGCACGCACTTACGAGCTTGTTTTCAGGAATCGAGACCTTGCAATCATAACACTAAAAAGTTACTTCACTGGAAAAGAAGGCGAGAAATCATTTTGCTGAAGTGCCCCTACTGTTTCTTCAAACCTTCCTGAAAAAAAGATAATTGATTTCTAAGATCTGTGCAAGACTGCATATTTATTGCACTGAATGAAATATGGATTGCATGAATTCTGCTGGTGTGACATTCAACCCACTCGAATATTATGAGTTTGACAGTTTGACTCTAACTCAGTTTATTTCCCACTTGAGAGACTGGAAAGGAACAGATGGGGATGTGAGAACGACCAGGGAGGGGAAGAGCGTGCAGCAGCTTGTGCTGCCGGGCCCTGGTGTGAACACACCTCCCCGCAGCCACTCAGGGGCTGTGACCACCACCGAGAAGTGGTTTTCCAGACATTATTAAAGCTGCAGAAGCACACGCAGCTCCTAAAGCAGGCGTTAGGCAGCCCCAGAAGGTAAGAGAAGGTCTGCTGAGTACGGGCTGTGCCAAATTTAGCACTTGAGGAGAAAAGGTGATAGAGGTCAGCTTTACAGGTCTTGTAGGACGTTGGCTGTCTCAACTGTTCGTCACTGCTGTCAGGCATACCCCTACATTAGTGCTGAGTTAATAAATAACTGGTAGCTGCATCATCACAATATTTACTCTACTGCTCTGAACAGTTTTTCCCCCCAGTTGATAGCATCTCTCTTTTTAAAATGTTTTGTGTGTTTTCAGGTCTTTTGTCTACTTACCACATTTTGTGTCCTTATTACATATACTGCTTAGTCATATATTTACTGAAAATTAATGAAGAACAACACTTGGCACATTCCAGAGTCAAAATACTTTGCAAACATTAACTAATTAATAATGTATCCCTTATTTTCAGACATGCTAGCATGCTTGAATGCCGAGTGAAATTCTGCTAAATCATTGTCTCCCCGCACGTCCTCTGCTCTTTTGCTAACCCATTACATGGTTCAAGAGTCTGATTATTGAGTTTGGTTATAGACAGCAAGTCTGATTCAAACTTTTGATAAGCGCATGATTTCCGAAATGCCTCTATAATCCAGACCAGGCTTCTAAACAGAGCTCAATGTGACACACAGCAGTGTCTGATTGCATGAGGTATGATCTTAAAATAAGCTGAATGTCTTCTACCTGACAAAATATAACCACCGTTTTAGGAAGGTCTGGCCCCAGATGGCAGAGGCTTTGCCTAGGAATCAAAGAGGTTTTACTATTTTGTTGTATATTCCAGTGGAGACCCTGAACTGAGCGCACTCCGTATGCCAACAGGGATACTGCAGTAGCGCCAGCCCTGCCTTCTGCAGCAGCTCGGGCCAGGGCCGTGCATTTAACTCCTTGCCAGCCAAGAAGACTGTTGTTCTCCAGATAGAAAACCATGACACAAATCTTACAATTAACATCAGCTATGCCCATTCTTTATAGAGCCTTGTAACTGGTTTGCTTCAAAGGTGTTTGTTTTCACAGCAGAGTTTACAGAGGCTGCACCTTTATTTATCCCAGGACACCCTCATAAATGTTTGAGTGCAAGGCTCAGTTACTGCAGTTCCCTCATAGCAGGAGTTTGCCACAACTCAGCTGGTTCACGAGGCTTGCTCACAGATCCAACAGCTTGAGTGATATTGTTCCCACCTTGCTTTCCCTGATTTTTGCCAGCATTTGTATCGCATCCCCTTTTCTGTTTACCATCTCCCTGCTGCTTTAGCATGATGCAAACTGTCGTCTTGAAAGAAGCACAGAGCAATTAAAAAATACTCCTTTGTGAAACTTTGAACAGATAAAGTAATGTGCAAGTCCAGATGCCTCTTCAAGGGTTTTCACATTTTGAAGGTGAGGGAGGGATTGCAGGGCTTAAGGTTTTGTTTTTGTTTTACAAATATGGGGAGAGTGCTCTGGGTCTAGACAATGTATGGTGTTAGATGAAGAGCACTGAACACTGCTTTCATTCAGGTACTACAGCCAGAAGAGATGACTTCCAAAGTTTCACTTCCTAGAATGAGTGATGCCCTTCTAGGATGGACCATCCACTTACCCAAAAAGAACAAAAGGCACAGTATGTACATATTTGTGGGCAACACTGCTGAGGAAGGAACAACTAGTCTCTCTCTTCATGAGAGGCTTATCTGAATTCAGTACACCAGTTCTTCTGACTCTGCGATGTTTGCAGTTCAGTCACAAATTTTTCTCTACATTTTCCACCTCACTTGAGTGTTCCAAAGCCTAATACGAGAGCAAGCAGTGTGCTTTTTCTGGTCTGCAGAAACCAGTATGCCCTACTTTTCACTTTCCTTAGAAAAGAAAATTTTTTCTTCAGAGAGCGTTCTGTAGAAACGCAATGAATCCTCCAGCATGCTACTTTATAACATGCTGTACTCCCAAGGTCAATCGATTAATATTCTGTCTTAATAATTACACTTCTGATTAACTCTTGCCATCCCTGAACCCTTATGGAACTTGCACAGAACAGTGGCTGTACTGATATTTCTTGCTTTCTTTGTTCTTCAGGTTATATGGAGTGGTCAGGGGTGAGCCTGACACCACTACAATCTAGATAACGAAGTAGAAGAGATTTTTAAGATAATTTAAGAGAACTGCAATGGCATCTAGGCACCAATACAGAAACAGCAGCTCTTCTGTGTCATGCAGAAATTAAACCGCTTGCCTAAGAACTTATTGCTTCTAGGACTCCCAGACTAGTCCTTATAAATAGCAAACTTGTAAATAGTTTGACAGCCTTCGGGGACTGCTGACCTTGAATTCCCTTTCTATGAGTACATCCAAGATCGTGCAAGCAATCCATGTTAAGCAACACCTATATTTATAAAACTTATAGAAATGCATAATGTAGCAGACCTGGCTTGGAAACAGCTACTGTTTTGGCTGTTTTACTGTTCCACGGTTGTAATACAGGGACGAAGGAAAATCCAGCCATTAGCTCACCGTTGCCCTTAAGGAACATCACTCCTGTGATTAGCTTAATGCTTTTTGTTTGTAATCCATTCAACCCCCCCGGCCTCCTAATCCAGTTCTCACTCCCGTGCTACGCACAAAAATAGGCAGAATAACCCATAGTGCAGCAATTTTTCAGTATTATGCCCAGACCCAGCTTTTGGATCTCTTTGTCCCAGATCCTTGGAGCTGTTTGTCTACCCTAAATGTCAAAGAAGCAGACTCCCATGAACGCTCCTGTCTTTGGGGATTCCCAGCTGCCGCTCAGACATCTGCAGGCGAGGAGGGAGGAATGGTTCAGAAAAAAGGCTTGCAACTGAGGTGTGTTTCCTTGATTTAAAGAGAACATAACATAAAGCAGCTCCTTGGATTTTTTTGACCAGGGCCAGGAACTGGATCAGAGACCAGAAAAGCTGTGTTTCAGAGCTCACACTGACATCTGTGCCTCTTTCCAAACTCACATCAAGTATTTCTCAGCTACTGACTTGAAAAAAAACACAAGCAAATACAACCACAACCCCACATTTCCACCCCAACTGTTAATTCTGATTGTTGACATACTTTAGGGGTTTCTCTTTACCTTAAATATTATCATCAAGGCACTGGTGTCAACTGGAATGTTTCCATTCAATAAAGCTGTTGATTCATAGTAGCAAAGAATTTCTTTTATGGATGCTGTTATATGGGAAGTACTACATTTGTCTGTTTTGTCAACTGAGCACTGAATTGCTCTGGTGAGATACTTAAAACTATTTCTTCAGGCTAACTTTGCAAATGTAGCTTAATGGGAAAATGTGTAACATTATTATTAATTTAAAATAAGAAATTACATATATTCTACTTGGACTTGCATTTAAATTTGCTTAATATTCTCTATATATAATTTAATGCATTTTGGCCTATCAGAGTTGACTGATAAACGAATAATATCAGGGGGGTCATTTAAAGTAGTAGAGTTGAAATATGCTTGTTTGTGTAATTGAAAGAAGTGCACTGATTAGGTGGAAAATTGAAATTTGCAATGTGTCTTGAGTTCTTTTGGTTTTAAGAGTCCTGATTATACAGCATTAATGCCTCCAGCTTAAACTCTGTATTTAAACTGATGCATGCAGGAAAAGGGGAACACAGATCTGCAGTGCCTTGCTTGGGTCTACCGAGTTCAGGCCATTTTGGGGAATTTACAATGAAAAAAATGTATTTGAGATGGAAGGCACCAGGTCATAGGGGCACTCTGATTTCCGTGCAGGACTCCCATCCCCCAGCTGCCCAGACTGCATGGCACAGCAGCTCCCGTGCAGCCCCTGAAACTGGATTTCCTTTCCATGGAAACCAGGGAGTGGGTTCCCAAACCTAAGCTGAATCTGCAACTGGATACACTGGGAATTGCTGCCAGGCTCCTCAGATCAGCTGTTAACCATTCAGGATTGGTCCTCTACTCCAAATCACTATGATTATGTTACAACAAGATGGGAAAAGAAGAGTAACTCCTCACCAAAATAGCTTCGCCAAGGACTGAACACCACTCCAAAGAACAAAAAGGCCCCAGCTTACAGTCAAAACCAAGTTTGCCCAGGCATAGAACTGCAGTCCTGTAGCGCCAAAGGTAAATGAGGCAAAACCCAGGGCTTTAAAAAGCTTCATAAATACAGCAGTATTTCATAGAGTAAGTCTGGAAACACAAAATTTATCTTGTGCCTTTATTTCAGAGACAGAGCCTTCAGTAACACTTTAGTTCAGAGGTGCAAGGAGTATGGGGAAGAACAGAATTTACCAGCCTAGGTGCAGCCTAAACCATTGACAAACCTTCTGAAACCTTATAAATGCATGGACAGATTCCTTAGTTGCCCCAAGCTGAATTTCACTTGTTTGGTTTAACAAAACTTCCCTTCAAGGTCCTCCATCACTCAGGGATGTTTTGTAGAGACACTGCAAAAGGGCAGTTGTTTTATTAACAATTTTGCTTTATCTCACCGAGTGATGCAAAACAGATTGGGACTCTCAGTTCCCATCAGACACAGCAGGGATGGCTGAAGAGGTTATCACTGCCAGTTGCCTGCCCTGTCCCTGTCCCAGAGGCCACTCCAAGTCACCGTCACAAGTCAGCACAGGAGAACAGGCGTCCTGTCTGTACCTCTGCCAGCAGAGTTCATAACCCAGCGTATTAACTTAAATTGCCTCTTCTGTCATTTTAATTTGCCAGACTTTAATTTGCACAGCATGAACCCTGGTGCATCCAGCCCACCCCACAGCCTTGTCTGGGAGAAGGGGGCACACGGCAAAGGCCCTGGCAAAATCCAACAGGGATTCCAACTCAGAGCCTTGTATTTCTGATTTTTCAGGGCCATGTGTTATACTGTACCATTACACACATCATTTATGGGATCCTGTCTAAGTGCACCTGCAAAGGTTTGTCACCAGCCTTGGACTTTTAATCAGAGCTGGTAGGGAATTTCTGCCTGAAAACGTTTTTCACTGATACCTACTGATGCCTCAAATTTGGGATTGCTCCAAAAAAGAGATCTAAACAGGAAAGGGTTAATCAGCCTTCTGAAGAGTAAATGTATTTTGAGGTGGAGAGGGCTGGAGGAGAGGAAGGAGATGTGAATTTGTGAAATGGGCTGGATTGGATGCCCGCATTTTTCATTGCTGTGATTCAAAAGGGAGGCGATGTTTTATATGGTGACAAAAACTCCTTGTAGCAGAGGAGAGCTGCTGCCAGCCCAAATCCAACACTAACCCAAAGCAGAGGAAAACGCACCAGTAACTGTCTCCTGCAGCATTTCCCTTTGGATCAGGCCGAACCTCCTGGGATGCAGCACATTGAGGCTGTTTGCCCCACGTCCCCCACCTGCAGAGAGCTCAGGGGCACTCAGAGCCTCCTCAGACCCCACAGCCAAGGCACCCACCGCTCTCCAGGGCTCCCCGCATCCCGCCAGACGGAGCCTCCATTCCTCCGGCACCGGCCGGCACGCTCTGCCATCCCACCAGCGTCACTGCAGACGTTTCAATAATGCATGAGTAAGGCTCCTGCCCTCATTTTTTACAGTTCCTAATCAGATAAAAATTAGATGTTTCTTAGGTACTGCCGTGTAAGGGGCTGCCGCGACAGTTTGGTTTGCGGTGATCTTTGCACGTAGAAATTTCTCCGCGCGCTCCGGAGTTGGTGCTGTGACTCTGGAGAGCAGCTTCCCAATTAGGCACAACAAAGCACGTCATTTCCATTCTGGGACTACAGGTAAATCCTTTAATTAAAGAAGTCTTACGTACTTCAGTGGTTCCTTCTGGAACCACAGCATCCTCCTGAGGACACAGATGTCCTGCTCCACTTCTCTTACCCAGTCCTATTCCTGGACCTCCTCCTTTTCATTAACGTGAGCATGACAGGGTGGCTCTTGGCTCATTCGCATTCAAGGTCTGACCTGACAACTGGGGGTCACTCAAGGACACAGCTGCAGCAACTTCTCTGTGCTCTCCCTGGTGACTCCATGGTGGCCAGGATGCAAAAGCTGCACAGATGAGGCAGAGCTCCCGCCCCTGAGGGTTCCTTGTGCCTGCTGTGATTTGCCTCCCAGCAAATAATTTCCATCCACCTCTCCCCTCCATCCCTGGCTTTTGCTGCACCCAGAAGCAGGTGGAACACAGCAGACATTGCCTGTGGAGCACACCTTGTGTACGCCAGGTATTCCCACTTTCTCGTGTGGCCAAGCCAAAGGCACAAACAGGGGTTGTAATGACATCCCGAGCAGAGATGATGAAATAAATGTTTGCACAGCTGGCGCTTCATGGTGGTCCTGAGGTGAGGCTGAAGCCCCTGCTGGCTGCTCTGGGGAGGGGCCCTGACCCCCACTGCTCTGGGGTCCAGCCTCAGCTGCCTGGGGAGCCCAGAACCTTCCCACAGGCTCTGCAGGGCAAACACAGGGCAAACTCAGCCAAGCCTCGAAACAGAGCTACCCTGCGGATGCAAAGCTCCCCAGAATACCTATTCATGAGGAAGGCAGCAAAGTTTATCCATTCAAAAAGGACACTGGTTTTTAAGGCTTTTTTTCCCCCACAAATTGTGTATACCAGCCTGGTATTAGAATACCTGCAAATAACATTTATTTTCAAGCAATGGCATAAATGAGTCTCTGAAGTTATTTTAGCTACTATTAAATAATTATATTTTGGTACCACATGAGTTTATGCTTGCTTTTCTTTTTCTGTTTTTTCTCCTTAACACAATATAGCAATTCTGCTATTCTGCAGATGACTACAAAAATTATTCAGGAAAAAAAAAATTTTGAGGACTTTTTAACCTTCAAAAACATTCCAGAACTTTCTTTTGTAAAACTTTTCCACATATTTAAATGTACTGACAGGTCCGGTTAATATTCACATTCCTACTTATAATAGTAAAAATATTTTGACATATTTCTGGGAGTAGTCAACCCTGTTAGCTTCCACTTAAAGCGCAATTATTCAGGAATATTATAGATCATTATGTGGCTTTGGGGAAAAATCAGTATGACTCAAGTGCCCATTAGTGAAAGTGAAATGGTAGTAGGACACCTAGGAAAGCACATGTGGTATTCCCATGAATATCAAATTAATTCATTATGATAGCATTGGTAAAGTGTTAAACTATTTCCTATTTAATGACACAAGATTTATTTGCCAAGGCTGGAATATAAACACTGCCTGACAAAGTCATAAGGAAGGGTTTGTCTTAGAGAGGTTTATGTGAGAGGTGGCCGTGGGTGTCCATGCTGTGGTGCTGGTGGTGGCTCATTTATTCTGTCTCCTTTTTCCCAGTTAGAAGAGCTTACCTGTGGTGTTTGGATAACAACTTACGTGACAAAGAGCTTTTCCCTTCCCAAATTCTGCCCGGATGCAAGGAATAGCAGCTCTCCGTTTGAAGTAAGACATCCCCTGTTGGGAGGTCAGAGAGAGCACACACGCTGCAATACACAAAATAAAGACACATTCCCTAGCAGGAGTGTGGGAAGCAGCTCCCACACTGCAAAGCACACACAACACTCTGCCTCTGCCTTTCCTGGACAGCTGCATGCCCTGAGGAGATAAAACGAGGAGCAGTGATCCCCTCTGCCCATTCCAGAGCAGCCACTGCAGCCACCACAAGCTACCTGCACAGCAGGCACTGGAGCACAACACCTTCTACCCCATCCTGGGCTTTAAACAGGACTCATACAGCTGCCTGCAGCCTCCTGGGAGTCAGGGGTATTTGATGCATTCTCATGGCACATCACCACAGCACCTTTATTGCTTCAGCTCCTCCTGAGCCACGGGCTGTTCTTCAGATTTTTGGAGTTTCTGACCATATGTTTAAAAGCTGGGAGTAGACAGAGGTTATGAAGTGACCAGAAAGGTGGCATTCTGTGGCATTCCTGCTATATTGTGGTAGATCTACCCATTGTGGGCAGACAAACAAAATGTTTTCTCACGAGTTTCTCACTCAGTGCTGTTTCAGTCCAGCATGGCAGTGGGAAAAATCCACATCTCAGGCCAGGGTAGGGCCATAGCATGGGAAAGAAATAAAGGAGTCTGGACATTGACAGGCAACTCCCAGGTGTCAGAAATAGGAGGAAACTGGAGAAGAAAGGACAAGGACCTCCTGCCTTGCCACAGATCTCAGGTTTGATATTCTGCAATGGCTCCTTCTTCCTGATAGAGGGGGAAAATGCAGTGTGCACCTCCTCTCCTCAGAAGGTGCCTTTGTAACCTTCTGGAGTTTCCCTTGAAGGCTTCAGGCGTATGAATGTTAAAACATACTTCCAGTCCCACATCACACAGGCAGGACATGCAGTGATTCTTGTCTCAAAGAATGATGGTTTTCTAGACCTAAGACAGGCATTTGCACTGTGACCATGATCATTATATGAAGGGAGGGGAATGATTTTGCAAAATGCCTTGACCTCAGAGAGTTATTTGCACAACATAGTGTTCAAAGTTGACCCAGTTGTTAGTTTTCTATACTGTTTCAATTAATGCTTTTTAACAACTGATCAATTTTTTGCATTTCTCCTCAAGTTTCCCAATTCCTATTACCCAACTTGTGGTTCTATTCAATAAAATAAAAAATAAAATCACAAACCAATCCACATTCTTTGAACGTGCAATGAGATTTAGAGCCATATTTCCAAAAAGGTTGCAAAGAATAGAATATTTACTATGAAAGAGATGGGGGTAGCTTCCTGAGAAAATTCTTTGAAGACCATTTACTAAGAAATCCCCACAGTCTCCAGTTAAAAGCAAACAAGTTATACAGGAAGCTTATTCAGGAAGTGTGCACCACACTTCAAGGCACCGGCGAAGTTGTCACGGGTCATCTCTCACTCTCGGGAAAAGGTTTGCAGACCATCCCTCACCCTCTGTTTCCCCTTCAGCCCACCACCCTTCCTTCAGTGACCCATTTAGCTGTTCGTCTTCTCCTTTAGGAATGTCTCCCAGCTGTCAGGGCATTTCTCACCTATTCCCTGTTGTCACCTCATTTGACATAGGTTTAGTCACCCGGAAGGCTCCCAAGGCAATTGACACACAACTGATTCATCTCTCCTATGTTGCAATTACAAGTCTGCCAACCTTGCAGAGGGTTGGGAGTGTTTCTTGTTTATGATGTAGGTGCAAGTTCTCCTGCCAGGCCTCAGAGACTTCCCCGTGACAGTGGTCTGCAAGCCTGATGTCCTTCCAGAGAACGTGCCCCCCAAAATTATGATATACTTGATGGGGATTGAGCCATGAGCTTTTTCTTCATGGAAATGTAGGAATCAACGTGCAACAGAATTAAACCTGGAGGATTCTTAAGAAAACTCCGTTACAGTCACATCAAAGTCAGCATATGCCAGACCAATAAAACAGAAGAATTAGGAAATGGAGGAGAAAACCGCTACAGCCTGAACCAACAGGGTATATATTTTCTCTTTGCACCCCAACACAAAGCTCTCACAGTGATCACAACTCAGCATAGACTGAGACACTACCTTAACACCACATACAGTTCTGAAAAACCCCACATGCTGAAGAAAAATCAAGCACAGGGAGCAACCCATCATTTAAGACTTCTTAAAAATAAATCTAAGGAGTTGCTGATGTTACTGAAGGAATAGATGCATTACTGTTACCTCAACAATTTTTAAGGAGGATTTTGTCAGGTAGTAAAGGGGCATCAGAGTAAAAATATACATCTATGAGGGAGAATATTGTAGAATTTATGTATCTAGATTTTAACAAGGAGTTCCATATGTTTCCCCAGACATTAAACTAAAGAAAGCCCATGTCAGTAGCCATGTTGTAGCTAGAGTTAAAGACCTTTCTAAAGAGTGTCAAAATAGAAAGTATGAGGATGCAGGAGAATGGTGCAAGGAAAGGTCTTGAAACCTACCAATCATTCTCTAACATTCTTGGCACACAGGTAGGAATGCACAAATGAAATTTGCTGATCACAATGTTAATGTTGAGGTTCTGTTAATACAGAGGACTATTAGGATATCACATGGAAAGAAATAAATGACAAATGGAGCAATATAAATTGGATTAAATTCAATTATACTAACTGCAAGGTGACATGCTCAGGGACAAGTAGCAGAAATCTCTTATAAATTGGGAACTTTCAAGTGGAAACAAGCTGAGTACCCTACAGACTTCATCACAGCTCTTCTTTCTGCATAAATACAAAGCCCTTGCATAACACAATCATGAAAGAGAGAAATGCAACCGATCCTAGACGGGACTCAGCAGCCTCACTTGGAATTCTGGGCATCTGACCATCCATGCCCAGGAAAGGTTATTTCAGATGAAAGAGATATGGGCAATGATTGAGGAAAGAGACCAGTCACGAGTAAATGTGAGATCAAAAGAAAATGTAGAGCAGAGAATTTCCAGAAAAATCCAGGCAAAAATTGTCCCTACTATTAAACTGGTGATCAATCAGCTTATGAAAAGGATTGGACAACACAGCTGCGGTGATATAGGATTTGAACATTGGACGCTCACAGGAAAATCCCCAAATTTAATCAGCTGAGCAAGAGAAAAAGAGGTCAAAGAGGAGAAAGAACTCGCAGGGGTTGCCAAGTAGTTTCTGTGTGGGTCTTCACTCTGAGGAGAAAAGGGAAATACCTATCATTGGTTTGTGAAGGTGAACTGCTGTCAGAAGAGCGTAAGAAAAAGTGCTGAAACAACTTGACAAATTAAATTGCAATAAATCACTGAGACTTGAGCCTATTCATCTCAAAGTTCTGAAGGAACCAAACAAAATAGCTGAGCTATTAAACATATGTAATTTATCATTAAAAACAGCTACTAGATCAGAGATTTGGAGGGGAGCCAGCGGTAGTCCAGATCTATAATTTAAATAGGTACTCTGGGCAAGCCTAAGAAACATTACTGTGGTCCTGACACGACTGGCTGGGGGAAGCAACCACGTCAGCAGCAACAACAGGGCTTGCTGCAGGAAGCCCCTGTGTGTGAACCACAGCACTCAGGGATGGTAAAGTATTTATCTAGCTTAGTATTGGGGCTGCCTTGTTTCAAAATACACCGGATCAAAGCTACACAGGAACAAATCTCCTTTGTGGACATGAAAAAGCTCCTGGAGTCCCCCCATGGCCTCATATAGCTCCACACTATGCCAGGAGCTCTGTGGACACCAGCACGTGTTGTATATTGACTTCAACAAGTGTACTTACCATTAAAGGATTGTATTTTTTCTGGTGGTGATGTTGTTTGCTTTACTGCAGTTCCTTTTATGGATCAGGATCCCATTATGCAAAATGTATACACAGGAAGGACAAGTGAGTGCTATCCAATTATCCAGCAAAGACAGGAGAAGCCTGGGCAGGTAGAGGGGGGACTACAAGAAAACAACAGCACAGATCAGGAGGGTGAGCAGACTCCCCTGTGTACCCACTGCCAGCCTTCCCTGGAGCTGGACTGGAGGAGAGGGTTGCAGCTGCATCCTGGGGCATCAGCTCTGAGGGATCTCAGTGCAAACCTGTACCTGACTTATTCGGAAGCTGAGCATCCTGCAAATGAAGGATGGTAGGGCTGGCCAGCAGACAGCAATAATCTTGCTGAGATCAGTGTCCATCGCCTCCTTTCTGGTTCAGCATTAGTACTGTTCTGTCTGCTTTCAGTCCTTTCTGGTTTTCAGCTTAAACATTTTCTGAGAGAAGGGCAAACAACATATAACAGATTTGAGCCTAATGACAATAGGTTTGCTTTTTGAGTTCATTTTCACACGCCATTTAAGAGCAGCTAATGGAGCACAAGTTAAAAACAACTGGTTTGTACATTCTGCATGTTAAAGAATGGAACACAGCACCATGGAAAACAGAGCTGAATTCTAATAACTTGTATATTATAAACATTTGAACATATGCATACCTAATATCATGGGCAGATTACAGCTCGTCTGCTTTTACTGGTGAACTCATAAAAATAGTCTTAGTCCAGCTTTTAAACACTTATGCCAGGAAAAGACTTTTTTTTGGTTTTTGTTTTTTTTTTAAATATACACACAGCCTCAGACAAATGTTATGCAAGACAGGTAAATTTAAATAATGTCAGAGAGGTATCTTAAGTGGCACATGCTTTAGTGCAAACTCGAACTTTAGAATTTGAACACAGGATTGGACTTTTGGTAGACTTATTCTGAAGGCTTATCCTGAATCTCTTCTGCAAGAGTTGTATTGGACTGAATGCAAAATAAAGACTGTCAACAAAAAGCTTGACTTTATCCTTCAAATGTTGCTAATTTCAGAGTTCTGGCCCAAAATGAAATATAGAAGATGAAGTGGAGTTGACAAAAACTTTAACTGATGTAAGTGCACCACACTTGTGCATTCATCATTAAATGCCTAGAAATCCAAAACAGACCATAATGTTTTAAATACTTTCATGTACTGCCATCCTGGACTAACAGCTGGGGAACTGGCCTTGAAGTCAGGAATAGATCCTTGTAGCTGCCACCACCCCCATTTTTGGAGGGCCTTCCAGAAAGAGCCTTAGCAGGCATAACCTATAGAAACCCTAAAAGAATGGAGCAAGGGACAAGCTTTCCTCCATTAGCAATTTCATTACCTTTGCAATGCATGATTTCACAGTATTGCCATCACCAAAAAAGGCACGAGGGAAAAATAAAGACTAGGAATTACAACTGCATTTTGGGAGATGGGAGATTACATAAGCATCTTTCTAGCTCTAACAGGATTGCATAGTTAATTTGAAATATTTTGTATATTAAGAAAAAAGAAGTAAAAATAAAGAATGTTTTATTACAGTTTGAAAGACCCCCAACAACCCATGAAGGTAAACCATCATTTTAAACGTAAATGTAAATGAAATGTTTGCTGCTCAATGAACTTTTGCCTGAAAGAGAATTTCTCCCCTGACTGCAAGGTCTGCGTTGCTGATAATTCCTGATGCACAGACATGCAAGATTCATTGACCTATTTAAATGCATTTCCCTGTTAAGAGGCCTGATTACCAAGGACTGGCCAAACTAGTCCCACACTGTATCTCAATTCGACATCTTCACTCCAGCATGATTCATTACTATATGATAAGCATGCCAGGAAGTAGCAAACACACAAAGTGGGGAGGGAATGCAAATGGGAAATATCTGACATTCAGAGAGGGTGCTTGAAGCTGACAGTGAATGCAAATGAACAGCCAGTTTGGACCATTTCCTGCTTATGCTAAAAAAAGGGTTGCTTTATCAGAAATGAGCCCGGTTTAAATCCAAGACGAGAGTAGTGAATTAACGTGGTTGAAGAATACACCTAAAATCCCATTTGCTTTAAAAAATATGGGGCTATTTTGGAAGCAGGTCAGGAGACAAGTCTGGTGTAACTGACTCAGTTATAATTATAGTACAGATCAGGCCCTGACTCCACTGTAATTGTATAGCATGACAGGCTCATGCATGAACGAAGAGTAGGAGTCTTGGCTAGAGCAAGAAAAATACTAATATCATGAACATAACAGTGAAAAGCATAATTACAGATATGTCACTGCAGCAGGGAGGGCCTGACTCTCAGTGACCTGGGAAAGACTGACTCAGCTCCGTGCTGCTGTGACCGCTGTGTTTTGCCAGGAGGGAAAATGACTGGTGGGGTGGGTATTCCCAGTGGGTCATTGCCAGAGGAGGGTGATGCAGGGGCTCATCTCTTACTTTCCACAGTGTAGTGACTCCTGAAGGTGGGCGAGTGCCTTCCTCACAGAGAAAAGCCAAGGCACCAGCAACAGGGTGCCTTCCTTGCTCCTGCAACTTGTGGGAGAGGCAAGTGGTTCCAATGGATCAAGCTGGGCTTATGCTGCACATCACCATCCTCCACATGCTCTGCTCCCCTACCTGGCTCTCACAGAAAGGTGTCCCTTCCCCTCAACTAGCCAGCACACACCTTCATAACCCACCTCTGCAGTGCAAGAGGTGACCCACAGCCAAGGCAGGAGATGGACAGCCAGTGGCGATGCTGTTTCTCCAACCGGGTTCATAAACCGCCCTCCACGAAATCACTTGGATGCCTTCAGAAGCAGTCAGGGCGCCCAGGAGAGAGCAGATGTGGAGAGACACCAAGAGCAGGTGTCTTCAGCATCTCACCTCCTGGATGAGCTTGGCACCAAGCACCAGGCTGCAGGGAGTTAGGGAATATCTTCTCCAGTGCTCATTCTCCTGTTACGCTATTCCTTTAGGATTTGGTGATGATATCAGTGCCTTTTATAGAATGGGGTTAAGCACTTCGATGGGCTTCAGGGTGCCCCCTTCACAAGTTCAGGGGCCTTCTCAGGTTTATGGATTCACATCTGACCTTTTCTGCTTCCAGAACAGCATCTTTTAATCAACAACCTCTAGGCTGCAGAGAACAAGTGGATGATCTTTCCCACCCTTCCAGTGCTATGCGGAAGATACGGTTTTTATATCCCTCCAAAAATCAGTGAGAAAGGGAGACAGACATGATTATCCATTTGACATTAAACAGTTACTGGAGTTGACATTTGAGCACACAACAAAAAACCAACAGATGGATATTGGCAGATGGAGGAGCATGAAGAAACAATGAGACATCTTCAACCACCCTTCTCTGCTTCTGAAACATGTTATTGTTTCCCCTACCATCTCTCTTGACCCCGGCCCCATTTTCAAGTGCCACTCCATATGCTTCCTTTCTTCGCCTCCATATGCCTTAAACATGTTAAAANTCTGAAACATGTTATTGTTTCCCCTACCATCTCTCTTGACCCCGGCCCCATTTTCAAGTGCCACTCCATATGCTTCCTTTCTTCGCCTCCATATGCCTTAAACATGTTAAAAAAAAAAAAAAAAATTAGAGAAAACCACAATCTCACTTGTTATGACCCTACTCAGTCAATTCTCTCTCCCCCTGTAAAATCTGCTTTCTTTTCCCCTTCATCCATAGAAATGGCTTACAGCATTGCCAGGAAAGTCACCAGCAAGCTCATCCTCCCTTCCACTGTAGGGTGACTGCACACCCTCCCTTCCTGAAAACCACCTGTTCTCCAGCTTTCAGAAACGCCATACGCTTCTTGTTTCCCTCCATTCCCATGTCATGACACACTTCCACATCTTCAACCACCCGTTACAAACTCAGCGATTTAACTTCTTCATTTCCACTCTTCTTTGCTCACAGCTTGCCTTTCCCTCGCCAGCTGAACTTCCTCAATATCCCTCTGCAGAAGGAAAACCACATGCCAACAAACTGTGAAACACAAGAACTTTAATTAAAGTTCCTTCTCTTCCTTGATGCTTGTTAAGCTTGTAAGTATATCCTCTTTTTCTGACTTACTGTTTCTTATCCAACTTTTTCCACTATCATTCAGTCTTAAAATTCGCACAATTGCATTTTCTCTCCAATCTCCAACAAACAAATATACCAGCACTTCAAAAGTTACACATAAGTGATACATTCTCTTTTGGCTCCTGATATTTTTCCTAAGCTGATTTCTATCTTACCTTTCACTTGGATCAAATCCCATTCTTCTTCAAGTTCTTTTGCTGACCTTCCAATTAAATTTAATTTTTTTCCCTCTTGCCTTCATGGACATGCACATCTTAATGTCTTTCTGTATCTCCTTCTAGTACACTTCATTTGCAGAAACCTTCGTTTGCCACTTTTAAAGACTCTGTCCTGTCTTTTCTTTCCCTGTTCTTGGTACTGATCCACTGGCCCAATCCAACTAATTTTTGTTGGCTCTTCTTTGAAAAGAGCTATAAATCCTACCTTCCTTGCTCTTAATAGTAGAAATTACTAATGAAGATTAATGAGGCATTAGCTAGATGCCAGCAAACCTCACTGCTTTTTTACTTATATTTTGTTGTTTATTTGAGGGTTTCATTTGTGATCATAAGCTGTGATAAGACCTTTGCATTTTCTGATGTACCTCTAAGTATCTGGCATGCTTTGAAATGTGTATGAATTACACTCAAAATGTCACAAAATTGAACTAATGTTTAAAGCTTTGCAAAATTAATCTCTAACAAATTCTGATGTATGAATTCAATACTTCATTTGGAGTCTGGCAAGAAATATAATTACAGTGGAAGGTGAAATAAAGAAGAGTAGTATGAACATTTTGCATACCTGCTACTCACCATCTGTTCTCTGTGATAGAATGATACTCTTCTCTTTACAGAGGATTTTGACTTGATGGAAAAGGTAGAATTGCACTTTTTATTATGCTGCAGAAATATTTTTATTTTGTTTTAAGTACCAAATAAAACAAACTTAGTATCTCTTAGTGGACTGCGATGATATATTAGATGACTTCTAACTTCAGAAGACATAAATTAGGATGCCATTACCAGGAAATCATAGTACTGCCTAACAGGGCTGTGAGGCACCAACAATAATTCCCCCCCNCCCACCTTTTGGAGTCTTTTTACGCTTAATCTTGATTACGGGCTCTAAAAGGTGAAGCCACAAGCATTGGAAATTATCCTAAAAATGTACTGAGGTTTTCACAGAGAATCACAGAATGGTTTTGGGTTGGAAGGGACCTTACAGATCCAACCCCCCCTGCCATGGGCTGGGACACCTTCCACTAGACCAGGGTGCTCAGAGCTCCATCCAACCTGGCCTTGAACATTCCAGGGATGGGGCATCCACAGCTTCTCGGGGCAACCTGTTCCAGTGCTTCAACACCCTTCAGGCACTGGAAGGGGCTCTAAGTTCTCCCTGACACCTTCTCTTCTCCAGGCTGAACAAGCCATACTCTCTCCACCTCTCCAAAGGAGAGATGCTCCATGCCTTTGTGCCTCCTCAGGACTCACTCCTGCAGGTCCATGTCCTGCTTATGTTGGGGGCCCAGAGCCAAACACAAGACCCCAGCCAGGGTCTGGACAGTGATGGTCTAAGTTATTAAGAAAAAAGTGCAATTACAAGATTTGCAATAATTTAATGAACACTGGTGAAACTGAGAGTGACAACATGGGCACAGGCGTCTTAATGGAGTGACACCCGGGTTGGGTCATGGTGAGAAATGTGCTTTACCTAACAATGTGCATCCCTACTGTATCCCTGCCTACCTTAACCCAGGAGATGAGAACAAGGCATTAATTGGCGGTGTGAAAACTGGCTGCAGTTGTCATCTCTCCTGCCTTTTTAGAGTGAAATTCCCTCTTCAGGAATAGCCCCTCTTTTTCCCCCTACCTCCATCGCTCCCTTTCTAAGGAGCAAAGCTGCCTTAGCAGAGGTCTAACCCCGGGGGCTCCACCAGCCTGGGCTTCCTGGTGCTGTGTTTTAAGGACTTTTTCTTTGACACCCGGGGCAGGGGAAGGGTTAACTTTTCCGCCCCAGACGGTCCCCTGCTGATCCGGTAATGAGTAAGCAGTGCCGCTGCCTGTCAATAGCTCGGTGTGAACTCGGGTAACCCAGCTGAGCCCTGCGCTGGGGGGGGGTGCCGGGGTAAAGCAGCTTGACCCCCCCGACCTTGCCAAGCCCCAGCCCGCCCGGGGTCCGGCCGCCCCTGGGCGTGTGACTGCTACGTGCTGCTCGCCCGGGTGCCAAAGCCTTTTATAACAGCTGGGGCTGAGTCAGCTGGTGGAGGTAATGTAATACACCTCAGTCAATAGCTCTGTGTTGCAAAACATACGATGTGGCAGTTCCTTTCTAACTTGGGGAGCCACCCAGTCTTTTTAGGATTTCCAGGAAGAGCTGCGGCATCTGACCTTCAACTGTTATTAAAAGAAATCAAAGATTGTATAACAGTCTGTCAGAGCTTTGCATTTCTTAGCGGAGTTATGTTTCGGCGAATGCCTCCACATTTCTGAGCTTCACAGGTTCTTTATCCCTTTACTTGTTTATCCTCTGGTAAGCATTTATTAATAGAGAGACTTATGCCTTTACTGTACTTGTTTATCTTTCAGGGGGTTTGTTTTGTTTTTCAATTTAGAAGCAGAAGGGTCTCCCACGCATTTCACATTTCTATCTGCGGGTGAAGTCACTGCATGGCTTTGATAGCAATCTTCCAGCTGTCCATTTTTGCCCTGGAATCCCTCCCTTCGGCTGATTTTCTGCATTATCACCATAGTTTTTGACTAAGACTATTAATCCACCTGTCCCTCTGTGAAAGCAGCTAGATTGGTTTGTGTAAAAGGGGAGTAAGATGGTATGAACTGTAAGTCTGCTATTAATCCTGTTAATAAGGGATTAAAGTGAAGCCTTGTGAGTAGGAAAGGCTGATTTGATTGTTTGGGACTATAACTTAGCTCTCCCTTATGGAAGCAGTGTTTGCTGTGCATCGCATTTTGTCATTTGCATATTTGGTCTCTGAGGAAATCAAGGTTAAATATAGCAAGGAGATTCTGCTGGCTTAAACTGGTAGCACAACTGTGCTCCTTCAGCCTAACAGTGCCTCGGATAGCACAAGAAGGAGCTCTGCCTGCTCTTGCCTGGCAGTAACTGCATCCTATAATGTGACTTATATTGTCAGCTTATGCTTTGCCTCTGACCTTTACGTGCACTTTGCTTATGTACCAGATAGGCTGCATGCCTTATTTTAGAAGGAAAGAAGCAACAGAGGAATAGACTAAAATAAATATCTTGCCACTGCTATTTTCAGTAAAAGGCTTACAAAAGCCACAGCAGCAGAAAGCTGAACAGCACCATATATTCCCTGGGCGAGGCGGTTGTATGAAGCAACATCAATCTCATTAGGAAAAAAAAGAAAAAATGGATACTGTCTCTGTCTTAGAGCTTAGCATTCTGCTTCCTCCTCAGCCTTAGGAGAAGGCCTATAAATTATTAATACTAACATCAGTGTGAGACAACAGATGGTAAAGATTACTTGGAAAAAGTCTTCACATTAACATATTACGGCCCTAGTTTCACAGCACGTTGGGCCTGTTTCCTGCTGCTGCCAGCCAACCTGGCCCTGGGAGAACCTCCCAGAGGAGGGGAATCCTTGGTCAGCAGCAGAAAGGTCCTGCCCTGGTTCAGCTGCAGAAAGAGCCACCCAGCTGCCCCCGCAGAGAGGGCCGGGCGTGTGTCACGGCACCCCTCGGACACCGCACCAGCCCCGTGAGGCTCCTGGCATCTGCTACCAGGGGCCAGGCCAAGAAACAATGAGCTCAGGGGGAGGAAAACTTTCAGGTAGCTGTAAAATGTATTCCTTGCTGAGCTGCTTTCGGGTTGCATCAGTTGTGTTGTGTGCTCTGAAAAATAAGAAATATGCATTTACAAGATTTGAACTGTTCTTGAGCTGGGGGTGAGATGAGATCCAAAGTAATCAGTTATAAATATGCGCATTATCCAAAAATCTTGCATGCTATTGCAGTATTTTATCGTTCCCTACAATGGGTTACTTGAGCTTCTCCAGGTTAACAAATGTATTAAAACTGCTATCAAGCCAGTAAATGAGAAATTCCTTGTAGGAGCATAGGTGTATTGCCTTGTCTCTCAAACTAGCAAGTTGGTACCGCAGAACATGCATGTACTCTTGTTTTGGAGTTACCTCCTCCACTCTGCTCACACCACTTTTGGGGATAACTAGGTGCCAGAATCTCTGAGACAGAAGGAATTCATCCAGCCTTTTAAGGGACTTATACAGGAGACCTTTTCTCATGGCCCATTACTTCTGCAAATGCATATGCCATGTGAGTATTTCACTGATTTAATCATGACTTAAAAACATAATTCTTGTGTCCTTACATCCTCTGGGTGTCATGCAAAATTTCCCACAAAGCCTGAATAATGAAAACATAAGCAAGTTCTACCGTTCTCAGAGTGCTGGGCCCAAGTATGGTTCTGTGAGTTGAGCAGGAGCCAGCTCTTCATTTATCAGCTTGTTGGAATCTTCTGCTCCCAAGAGATGGGCAGTGTGGGGGTGAGGGCACGGAGTGATTGCTGGAAAATGCTTTCAATGGCATTGTTGCTGTTTTATTTTCATAATGAGTACCAAAGCCTTGGTTGGAAGCCTTTGATTCCCACCTCACCATTTTCATAACCTAGTAATATCTGTTTTACTAAACAGCTACGATTATCCCCTTCATGTTTGTGTTGTGTTGCCCTGCAGAGTCCCTCCTTGCCTTGGCTCTGGCTAGCCTTCTTTAAGGGAAAATGTCTGTGTTTGCACAGCTGCCAATCCAAAACCCTCGCAGTGAAACTGCTGCTTAGATCCCATGGTGAGGTGTCCATGCACCCAGACTTCCCCTGCAGGGGCTTCTGGCTTCAGCTTTGCAGGATGGCTTGGAAAGTTGGGTGTTCTGCAGGGGTTTGCTGTTGGTGTGTGGTTTTGCAATTTATCACAATCCTGAGATGCCACCCTGGACTCAGTCAGCCCTTGAAATTTGTTTATTTGGGAATGATGTGCTGGAAGAACTGTTTGAAGATGCCTTACGTACCAGTTATAAAATGTTGATTTCTGACTTTAATTATTATTTTTTTAAGACCATTTAACAATATAGTCAACAGGTTCTTGGAACTAGGGACAAGTTAATCAAGTCTACTTAATATGATTTTAGAAATAATTTTTTGCCTCTAAAATTCCACTTACTATTATAGTGCCTGATTTTGGTTTATAAAAGAATTCCCCAAAGATGCAGTCCTGGGGCCATTGATGGTGCAGGCAACATTTAGGTTAAGGTCAGCAGGGAAAACATTCAGGGAAGAGTATTAGTGGCACAGAAAAGGGTTCAGATGTTAGCACCTGGTATTTCGAGATCACCTCTACCTAAAACCAGCTACACTGGCACAGATTTGCAGTTGCCTGTGGATGGCTAACCAGTGTTTACAGGCTCTGGATTACAATGGCGACAATCTGTTATGTCACAAATAATCTTGTTTCCAAGTGCTGCATGTGGGTAATTTGTAATCTGCTTTCTGTGAGCAAACATACCCCTAATAACTTGCTTTTGTTGGCTGATTTTACAGGGACTTGGGAGTCAAGGTCTCATTTGTCAGCTGGGCACAACCCGGGGGGAGGGCACAGAGCTGCTCCCCAGCCCCCTCCCCAGCCCCACTCAGTGGTCATTTTGGGTCCTGGGGGAGAGCTGGTGCTATGGTTTTGAGCAGAAGTTGTAGGTCAGAGGGATTTTAGGTTGTTTATGTGCCTCCTGGATGAATTTCCAGATTCTTCACCCCATTGCTGGTATCAGAAGGGAGATAACACAGGGCTCCAGAGGCAGAGGTGGCAACTCTCCGCTCTCATCAGAGCAATTCCCAGGGAAGGTTGCTACAGCTCCCAGAGGTCAAAGGAAAAAAGCAACAAGACATGCGTAAAAACAAAAGGGTGATAAGATATGTGTGAAAGCAAGTTTATATGACCGCACAAGCTGTCCTGCACTTGTTCTGCCTGCTTGCTGAGCTGGCAAGTGCAAATTCAGAGCCATGGAACATGCTTAGTGGGTGTACATCCACCCATCCTCCCTCAGGTCCCATCTGGACCTCAAACAGGAAGACATTCCTACATCTTTAAATTATTAGGTGCAGTCTTAGTGGAGAGATCTTTGGAATTGATGTGAATCAGCTGGCTAGAAAGAAATCAAACAATCATGAATCAGGGAAGCCTTTTTGGGTCAGTCACTGAAGTATTAGGGCTGAAAAGATGATAGGAAGATTTGGCATCATGTGAATATGGATAGAGGAATGAAAGCTGTGGCTAGATGTAAGTATGGAATCATCATAGTTTAAAAAGAGCCATCTCTGTCCAAATTAGCAGTACAGGTGTAGCTCTGCATGTTGCCCTGTGCAGACAAAACAAGCCCTCAAACTCTGCTCCACGCTATGTTTTATGTGAAGGTCAGCTTGTGACTTATGCAAAACAAAAATGCAATTAAAGATAACTTTGAAAACATTGAAACAAACCTGAGTGAAGCTATTGGTATGTCTGAGGGAGTGTGGGGGGAAACAAACACACAGGGAAAAAAGTGTGTTAATTAGGATGCCTGGGAAGGGAGGGAAACAGCTTGCTGCTCTGCAGAGGGACGAAATGCTGAAGGGAGGAGCAGACCTTACAAGGTAATGAGAGTGCTAAATGGCAAAGTTTGGGCTGGGAGAGGGGTAGAGCTTCAAAGGAGGAATGTGCACAACTGGGATCGTAAGCTGCCTTTACATCTGTCCTTAGCAAACTCCAAGATGAAAGGATCTGCTCTCAAAGGACCTGCTCCTCTGTTGCCTTTCACCTTCTGAGCTTATTTGTGTCTATGCAAAGGGTGTGTAAATTGCCAGGGCTCCAGTTCAGTGGTTTGTTGTTTGGCTGTATGGGGTGACCCAGCCTAAACGCCGGGCTCTGAATGCAGAGGGACTTTCCTGTCCCACCTGATGGTGCCCTGTGGTGCTGTTCTGCTAAGGGGGTTTGCAGGGTGTACTCATAACAGCGCAACTACAAACGTGTGTGAGAGGAGACACTGGAACACTGTCAGATTTTTGGTGTGGCTTGTTGGCTCCTGTGCCAAGGCCAGTGGTGCAGGGACTGTGGCTCCATCCTTCTGCCTGCCACACTGCTCCCCCTCATGCTGTGGCAGCAGGGGTGATGCCCCTGCAGCTGAGCAGAAGAGCTGCTGTGCATGAGGTCCCCACCCTTAGCCATGGTAGCAGCCTTCCTGCCCATGAAAGAGGCTGGGAATGTGCAGGAATTAGGCTGGGGTGGGAGATGGGAAGGGTGTGTTGGGGGGTCCCAGAGGGAAGGAAAGGAAAAAGGCCTCTCCATACCAGAGTACCATCAATAGAGTTACCAGGAGAGCATGGAAGTTTTGTGGGGAAAACACTGAAGGATCAGGAACTGACAGAGGACTCTATGACAGAATGCGTATTGCACATTTTTTGTCTCATTTTTCTTGTGCGAGTGTTAGTTATGAGCCTGTAGAAATGCTTAGGAATGCCTGTATTTAGTGTGCTACAGGACTCACTGCAGTTAAGCCCCAGTTGTTGCAGTGGCATTAAGGGGTCCTGTGTGGGTTTTGCAAAATTCATTTACATCTACTTTACAGGCCCTTTGCACAGGCTGAACAAATGATAACACAAGTGGAAAAAAAAAAAAAAAAAAGGAAAGGAGGAAAGATTGATCTGAAAAAGAAATGAGCTTCACATTTGTGGTCCATTATAGCCAAAGGCACAATCACCTAATCTGACTCCTAAGGTTAGCCCTAAATATCAGTGTAGGCAAGTCCCTGGCCAGTTGCCAGTGTCTCAGGGCAGATAACATCAGCACAAGTCGAGAAGAGGTCTCCAGTCTAGCCTGGATTTTAATATACTATTAAAATAAAATGAGACAGCAATTAGTTTCTCTTCAGCTATTCCACAGCATAACTTCATCGGTCAATTAGTATGAATAAATAAATATAAGCCTTGAATTATTAATCTGCAAATAGAAGAAGCAACTGCATTTAATATTTCACTGTTCCTTCTCCTTGCTCTTTTGCTTTGCTTGGAGTTTTGACTTAGCTGGTATTATAGGAGTGCTATTGTCTATTCTTAACTCTTTCCAGACTTTTAATTTTTCCTTAGGATAATTTTCTTACTCAAATAACACTTTTAATCTTGGCTCAAAACTTATAAAGCTTGGATTATCAGAGGGTATTCATTCACAGAGTTACAGGGAGATCAGTGGTTTAAAAAAGAAAAAAAAATCAGATCATTTAAGTGCTTCAGTATGGACTTACTAACTTTAGGTTCCCACTTACTAAAGCCTTCTCAGAATCACAGAATCGGACCTTGAAGTTCATCCAGTTCCAACCCCCCTGCCATGGGGGGGTTGGCCTTAATCTTTTCTGCGTGGGCTTCAGGACAGTAAACAATGTCTGATTATCCCACCAGTTAATCCCTTTTCCTAGTAAGAGAGGCAGAAAGAGGGGTTGATCAGGGTTAGGATATCTTCTGCTTGTATCTGAAGACCTGTAGCTACTTGGGGCAGGGAGTGCCAGTCTGCTTAGGAAACTGGAGTGCCTGTAGAGGCTGTAGAAACCACCCTGGACCTTTGGCACCTCAGGTTTCATGTGCTGTGTCTTTCCTAAATTTTATAAGAATGTGTGATCAACAGAGATCTGTCTCTTTATTTGCTGCATGGGGAAAAGGTCGGTCCCACCAAAAAAAAGAAAGCCTCATTATAATTTTAGACTTTGGTCATTTTCAGGAAACCTTCAAGAAGGCATTTCTGACTTGATTGTTCACAAATGGTGGTGTTTCCCTCTTTGGTCACAGGTGCTGGTTCTTAGAAATGGGTCACTACAGTTCTGTACTCAGCAATGTCTGGATGTCAGATCGTGTGTTCCCTGTTGGAAATGGCCAAGTAAAATATTAAGTACTGGTAACGTTTAGCTTTCTGTTGATGGAATGTCAATGCATATAAAAGGAGAAAGAAGTGTAACTAAAGTCAATAAGCTGGAGGGAGGCTGAAAACTCTCAGTGTAGTTCTCTCCCTCATGAGAGCACCTGCCTTCTGACCTGTGGTTTTGATTTTGGACCAAATTCTCACTCTTCAGTTTTCTGTGCTGATGACAAACCCGAGCTGCTTCTGTATATACTTTAAATGTGTTATTTTTTTCCCCTTTGAAGTTGCTCGAAGCACGGTGTGAGCTGAATGCATTCTTCTTAGCTTGGCTCACTGCAGTGTATTTTACAATGTTAATTTCAATGAGATTTGTTTTCTATTTTAGTTTGAATATTATTTTGCCTTTTTCTGGCCTGCTTTTATGTTCTGGCTTCCTGTACTGCTAGTGTAAGACCTTTGAAGAGCGTAGTTTGGGTATGTTAATAAAACTTTTTCACAGTGTACAGCTTTCAGGTAGAAATCATAAATGGGTCATGGTAGCAGCCGCGGGAGGATGTGACATACAGTCTTGTGGTTATGTCTTATAAGTGCTGCTGTCTGATCTGCTCCAGTCTGCAGCGTTTTCCCCTCTGTGCTTAGCTGCCATGGTGATGGGTGACTTGGACATGCCATAAATAGACAAAATAGCAGGGCTTTCACTGAGGCTGAGCATGAGGAGAGTCCTCTGGCTTAGTGCTCTCCAGCTAGTGCTTCTGTGTGTGGAAACTGTCACTGGAGCTCTTGCCTACAAAGCCAGTGTGGCAAACACCCCCGTGCCTGCAAGTGTACGAGAGCTTTTACTGGGAGGGCTGGAGGTAGGGAACAGCATACTGGATTCTGGTCAGCCTGAAGCTGAGGGGTTTACTTCCTCAGCCCAGTTCCAGGCAACATTTTGCAAAACTGGTACATCTCCACAAGGATTCAGCTAAGTAGGGAAGTGCCACTGCTGATGTCTCTGTATCCCTTCAAAGCAGAGACAGTGTCTTAGCTCCGGTGGTATTTGTGGTCTCGGAGCTGAGATGGGCACAACCACCCAGCCCCTCTTTCTGAGCATGCCCCACGAGTTTCTGAAATCCTCCTCATGTATGAAATGTGTGCCAGACTATGGGACAGACAAGTGTCTCTCCAAGGGGTCAGGGAAGGATGCTCCCTGTGTTCCTGCAGGTCATGTGATGACAGAGGGCTTGCACCTTAAAGCTGCTGCTAATGCTTGTGCCTTTTTGTGAGACAATCCATGAGGTACAGAACAGGTCTGTGAAGAGAAAATTAAACCAGAGCTAGAGCAAGGTAAGGATTGAAAGAATAAATCTTGAAATTGGAGCCTGAGACTCAACCCTTGTGTCTGCAGGGCTGGGGTAGTCCACAGCACCATCCCTGACAACATTCCTCCTCTTGTTTGGATCAAGCAGAAGGGCTCCTGCCCTGCCCACGTGCAGAAGGAAACCAGTGTGTGCAGCTGGTGCTCCTGACCCAAAGCCAGCCTTGAGGGCTGGCAGCAGCATGGCCGGGGCACCCTGCAGGGACCTCCTGCCCTGTGGTGCCACAGGGCTGTGCGAGGAGTCCATCCCGTGCAAGACTATCCCGTGCAGGCTGGTCCCTAAACTGGGAGATACCACAGAAGACAGGCCAAGGAAAAAGGGCTGAAAATGGTTCAAAAGATAGAGGGAAGCAAGAAGAGAAGGAGTTTAGGAAGGGCAATAGTTAATATATGGAGGTGTGCAGAATTAGTTCAGCAGAGGGAAAAGAAGCACGGATGCAAAGAGTAAAGCAAGTGGAAGAAATATGGAAGAAAGAGGAAAAACTGGGTAGAAGGACTAAAAGCATTAATAAGGATGGTTGGAATTTTTAATCTATTACATGGGCTGTAAATATGATTTTTCAATGAAGTTAGCTATTATTTTTTTAATGTATTAGATGAGCTCTTAAATATAATTTATTCTGCTCTTTCACATATAAATCTAAATTTTTTAAAGTAATTCCTAAGGGAGTCGATATGAAATTTTCAGATCCAATTAAGTTGGATTTGAGTGCTATATATATGTCAAAATATTTGAAATTATAGCTTTTGCAGTTGTATTGGCCCTTTACAAAGCATAAACCCTTCAGGAATGTGACAGGTGTCAGAGAAAGAAGAAGAAACCATTCAGAAATTCAAGTGCTTACAAAACAAGAATTTGTAGATGATGTCTTCAAAATGGAGGGGAAAATACAGAGTGTGTGTTTGTATGTGCTTATATTTAAGAGATAAGTATGCATAAAGTGTATATATAATGCAATTAAAGATGTTTTAACTAGTGAGATGATGATATATCAACCAAACCTCTCCCTTAAAGGAAGACAAACCAAGGAGAGCGGAAAGAAATATCACCATTATTCATATGTAGTACTTTGCTGTGTTGGAGAGAAGGCATTGGACAGAGCTCAGTGCCTAATTTGTTGCCTATTAGTCCTTCATTAGCTTTGTTTCCACTTCAGTATGATTTATGTGCTACATAGTAGGATTTGCTAAACAATTTCTGCAAACAAGTATTTGTTGGAGGAATATAATATTCAAAACTAAAGCTACAAGTTATATTACACAGATTAGTTACAGGCTCTCGTTTTGATCCCTAACTGGATTAATAGAAATTGGATTCTGGTTCAAGTTCACAAAGCCAAGACTAGGTTTGAGTTTTAAAAACAAACAAACCTCAAACTCCAACTTGATTCCTTGTCATGACAGGTCCTGTTACTGCAGTGATACCTGTCTGTGATGATGGGGAGTGCACACACAAGGACAGAGATGTTCCCAGAGCAGCTGTGTATTGAAACACCAAGTGGCTCTTTGTGTGCACACTCTGTGCCCTGATTTGGGAAGTCACTTCCACAGGCTGAAGTCTTCCTTGCTTTCTGATATGCTGGTCCTTGCAGCAGGATTGAAATATATGTTTATGCTCTCTGACGTGGCACCTACATACCTGCTGGGTTTGTTGCTAGGACTTTTTCTTTCTTTCTAAATATTGATGTCAAAATAGCAACAAGAGGCTTTGCAGCCAAAGAGTTCAGGTTTTCTAGGGATCAGCTGATTTAGCCTCAGGTCCTTCAAATACTTTAAGATGTTGTGCAACTTCATTTAAGTTCATGACATTGACTCATGTTCCTAACAGCTGTATCTGCGTGGCCGGGTCTTGAATTCTGTTCTCACCATACTGGATGAGATGGCTCTGGTAGGTACAAGCTCTTCAAAATATGTTTTTCACAAGGTGGTCTTTTTTCCCTGATAAGAAGGGGAAAAAAACCCCACATGTAATATTGTTGAATGATAAAACTGTCATTGCATTTTGTCTCCCTTGTATGGTAGATCTGCATTCAAAGTGTGCTAAACTGAGTGTAAATCCAAGTCACCTGATTCTTCTTGTATCACTTGTGTTGTAATGGGTCACGGATAGCTCCTGCTGTTTGGAAGATTTCTTTAATTTTTATTTTATTTTAAATGGCCAGTGCCTAATTTTTTTTCTCCCCTAAAATTCAGTGAGAAATCTCTTTCAGGTGGTTGAGTATCCAGGTCATTTTTCTGTGACCTATTTTTCTGCTGGTGTTGAGTCAAAACATAGATCTGAAGTGAAAATGAGAATAGCTTGTCAAGATCCACAACAGCATGCAAAGGCCTGGCCGTGGGTAAATGTGAGTCAGAAAGAGAGGTTCACATGAACCTATGTGATTTTTCTTTTCCATTGTGTGTGACAGAAAGGTGCTACATGACAAGGTATTTTTGAAAGAGACGTGAACTCTGCACCCTCTATCAAAGCTTTCAGCAGAAGATGGGAGATCCTCTTAGCAAAGAGGAGACAGACTTAAACGAGCAGTGGGTCAATTCTGTAAGCTTCTTGCTTTGACTCCGTGTCCGGGGAGTCATTTGGGGCACTCTTGCTAAGCCAGGAGTGAACAGGCACTTCCAGCTGGGTTAGTTCTTGTCTGCTGTGGAGTCAGCAGGGGAGGTAATGCACGGAGATGGGGCACAACATCACGGGCAGCTGTGAGCAGCGCACTAAATCACCAAGCCAAATGGAAGGACTAGCTATTGCCCATTCTCCTGTGGGGACGGTGAAGTTCTTTTGAAAATCCAGTAATTTTGGTGCCATGCAGATGAGTACTGAAGCAGCTCTCTGCCCAGGAGTGCGGTAGTGTGTGCGTGCCCTCACGTTAAATGGACAAATTGTGGGAGTGTCATCTGCAGTCAAAGCTGAGTTTTCATTTGGTTGCTGTTTGAGTGCCGTCCTAAGCTTCTCTTGAATGTGGTGCCTCGGAGGTGTTTTTTCATTATTTTTTATATGCACTCTTATTTTTTTGGTACTATACTAAAAGCACTCATAAAGCATCTCCATGCATGTGTTCCTCCTTCTGTGTCTGTAACCTCATGGCCTTTGCTGTGTCTGCCACAATAGTCTTTCACTTTTTCACATGGTTGTCTAGCCCAGGTCTATGTAATATGGTTCTGCTGAAATCACCTTTCTTAGTAATCCTGTGACTTCTGTTCTGTAAAACCCAGAACATATTCTCTGATGCTTCAGGTATTAAATTCTTTCAGAAAAAGTTGTCCTATGTCTTCAAGAGCCTGTTTGACTCAGTTTATTGCTACATGCCAGATTTTTGTTTCCTTTTCTTAAGATTTTTTTCCCCAGTCAGTGACTAAAGCCCTTATCTCCATCAATTTTTTCCCATCTCTGTTGCTTTTCACATTAGTACTGTACCTATTAAGCTACCACCACTACCTCACAAGTGCAAGTCACAAGTAATTAATAGATTGAAAGCTGTTTCAACTGCACTCCAGACTCCAGTCCAGCAAAGGACTTCTATGTGAGAGTAGCTGTGAGTGCATAGATTTCCCCACTGGATTTAATGGCTCAGGGCTTTTGGCCATTGTGAGCAGTGGTGCCACTACTGTCCTGGAAAACACAAGCCTGAGCAGAGCTGGATGCGTGGCTATGCTCTTCCCTACATTATTTGTCTAGCTTCTATATGTTTAAGCATTCAAAATTTGCTTGCCTGCTTGCTCTGGGAGTATGTTTGAGAAATGTGAAAATCCTTGTCCCAGTCAGGTTTGGTTAAAAGATCTGTGTCCATCTTGGAAATCACAGCAACATCAGTGCCTGGCAGCTGCACGTGGAATGGGCCATAAAATACAGCAACCCTTAAAGGAAGACAAGAAGATGCAGATTGAGAGTGCAGAAGGTAGTGGCAGTGTTCATGTACTGGTGGTGAACTTAAATGGTGGTGCCTTACTAAATGAGGTCATCATCTAACACACCCTCCCCTCCATGCCCAGGAACAAATGCGTGGCTGAATTCTGATGAAATATTTGTCAGTCAGTGGGTGTTTCTTATGTTTACTTCTACAAGCATGGAGGCTAAATCACTTGTGTCAGGATGATATGAGTAAAATGAAGGTCACTTTCAGAATACTTTAGCATGCCTTGGAGGCACTGCTGATAAGGAAAAAGACAAAAGGACAAAAAAACAAAATTAACTTTTAATTTCCCACCAAAACGATGGCTGTCAGAAACAGGAAGATGAGTGAAATCTCCTGTAACATACAGCACAGGACTGTATATTTAACATCGTATCTGATTCAGCCCATCACAGAGAGAGAACATGTAATTTTGTGTGTGTGTCTGTATAAGTATAAATATAAATGGATCTGTACACGTAGCTCAGAAGAATTTTGGTGACACGCTTTCGTATCTAGTTTCAGTTTAAAAATCTTTCTACCCTAAATTAGGTGAATACATAAACAAATCAGATATATTAATTTTCTGTTGAGAATGCTTTGGTGATTGCTTACAAAGAAAAGTTATTTACATGCTGATATAAGGCATTACTTAGCATAATGAGTGGTAATTTTTTCAGCCTCACAGGTATTAGGCTCCCTTACGTGTTATACCCGACTCTGTTACGTGGTTGTGCTGCTCTGTGTGATCCCCAGGTGCATGCTTGGGGTTTGTCTGATGGAGTTTTATGGAGCTGGCACAGAGCCCCACAGCCAGCGTGTGGGTACCAGACAGGCAGTGCCCGCCAGCCTCCAGCCCTCACCCCCTACAGCCAGGGAGGCAGAGCCAGTGCACCCCAGAACCTCCCTCAGGCCAGGGCAGGTTGGGTGGGAGGTGCTTTGAGCACCTACTGGGTGTGTGTTGGTGGTCAGCTCACCCACCTGCAGCTGTCCTTAGTGGATGGGTGCACTGCAGGGCTTGGTTTGGTTTTTGAAACATGACTAATACCTCCCCTGAAGATACCTGGTGATCTGATGACCCCTTCAGAGTACATTCTCTTCATAGAATCACCGAATGTGCTGAGTTGGGAGGGACCCATCAGGATCATCGAGTCCAACTCTGGGCCCTGCACAGGACCATCCACAAGAATCTCACCATGTGCCCAAGAGCATTATCCAAATTCTTTTTGAACTCAGTCAGGCTTGGTGCTGTGACCACTTCTTTGAGGACCCTGTTCCAGTGCCCAACCACCCTCTGAGGGAAGAAGCTTTTCCTGATACCCAACCTAAACCTCCCTTGACACAGCTTCAGGCCATTCCCACCTGTCATTGGTCACAGAGAGAAGAAATCAGTGCCTGCCTCTCCACTTCCTCTCATGTTGAAGACTGCAATGAGGTCTCCCCTCAGGCTCCTCCAGGCTGAACAGACCAAGTGCCCTCAGCTGCTCCTCGTATGGCTTCCACTCAAGGCCCTTCACCATCCTCGTGGCCCTCCTTTGGACACTCTCTAATAATTGTCTTTTTTTGTTATATTGTGGTGACCAAAACTGCACACAGTAATCAAGGAGACAAAATATATGTAAAAATGAAGAGTCCCAAATGGTAATAGTTGTTTTGTCCACTAATGACATTGATCTGGGGCTTTAAAAGAAGACTGTTTCTGGAGAGAGATTTCAAAGTCTTGTATATATAAAATTGCATTTTTCTGGCCTGAATTGTGGAAAGCCCCTTCACTTATTTTGAGTTTTACCAAAGAACATGTTTGTGTTCAGAGTCCATCTCAGGAGCATGGGGACCTGTGTTCATCCACCAAATAAATGAAGTGGACAGAAAACTAATTCAAATCTCCCTTGACACTGTTTTAGTTTTGCTTCACCGTAGATGTGGCACTAAAACCAGTTTGCCTTTTCGAGCCTCCGGCTTTTTGGTTTCTGGGTTTTTCTGAGCAACCTGGTCTATTTGAAGGCATTCCTGCTCACAGCAGAGGGGTTAGAACTAGATAATCTTCAAGGTCCCCTTCCAACCCCAACCATCCTACGATTCTGTGGAGAATAATGGCAGAGAGATTAAGTGCAATGGTGGGGTCCATAAGATACCTGAGAATTAGCATGAGACTAGCTGAGTTGAGACAACCAACTTTGTTAACAGTTGCTTGAATTCAAACCAGTGTCAGGCTGTGAGCCCTACAGTCACTCTCAGTTTTTTGATCTTAAATTATGAGCCATTCAAAAATACATTGTATTTTCCACTTAAATAGTTTTATGTCTGTTTACATTTTAATTGACTAGTGCATAGGCATCTGCAAGTACTTTTCGTGTGGAGGCTATTTTTAAATACTGTATCTCAGAGGTGCCTTAAAAATGCATTTTTATTGTGTTACAAGGTGTTTTGTGAGAATCTTGCCATTAAACAATCAAACAAACAAAAAGCCTCTAAGGCTTTTGCCTGTAACAGGTCTAGGTTCTGTTTTGTTAACAGCAACAAATGGCATGACTGCCTGGCAATGCCAAGATCTTGCATTGAGCTCCAGCGAGGTCACCATGCATGTGACAGCAGCCAGAGCTTGCCCATGTTTCAAAATGACATGACCTGGCCTTCTGAAAGCTCCTCATCTGCTCCCACACAAGGGACCGGGGCACCCAAGCCTTCCCCTTTACAAAGCACGCAGGAGTGGGAGTACTTTGAAGAAGAAAATATCTGCTTTGTCCTGAAATCACATCTCTGATGCACCAGAGAGAAGGCAGGTCTTTATATAAACCAAAGTCTTGAATTTACTTCTTTCAAAGGGGCCATACAGGTTGGAATGGATATCAAGAGGTCTGTTGTCCAAGCTCCAGCTCAAAGTAGGGCCACCTGTCAGACCAGATCCCATTACTCAAGCCTTTGTCCAGGCAGCTCTTGAAAGCCTCCATCAGGAGGGCCTACACAGCCTGTCTGGATGATTTTTTCCACTGCCTGCCTGCCCTCATGGACAACAAATTGCTCTTTATATCCAGCCTGTCTCTCTTGTTTCAGCTTTCAGCTGTAGTGTCTCATCCTTCCAGACACCGATGCGAGAGTGTGGCTCCATCTCCTCCATCACTGCCCTGTTGATACAGGCAGCTGGACACTGGATCCTTCCGCAGGCTGTGCCCCTCAGTTTCTCCAGATATTCATAGGCTAAAAAAGGCTTCTTTTGCTTTTCCTGCCTTAGTGTGTGTTCAGTGAGGGTTGCTCGCAGCTGTGTGCCCACGGATGTTGGGAGGAGGGGAGGTGGGAAGTTTAGCACTGGCAGGGCCTCTGAAATGGGACACCACCTGCGCTGGCTTCTGCAGCTCAGTGGTGCAGAGAACTGGGTGTCCTGGCTTGGGAGAAGAAAGTGGCCTGGGCTGGCTCTCAAGCTTTAAGCCAGAAGTCATTGTTCAAAGTAAACAAGAGCTGTGTGCACGCAGCAGAGGAACACAAGTGCGGGATGTTCAGCACCCTCTGCATCCCTGTGCTCCAGCAGCACAGGAAGGTGCTTCCAGCCTGTGTCTGGGAAAGGTAGAGTGAGTCTCAGCACTGCTTGTTCAAGCCTTGAACTCTACCAGGTCACTCTTGAAGCAGGACAGTAAATGCACAGTACAATCACTTTAGTTCTAGTATGAATACAAAATTTTCTCCATGAGTAATCATTGGCAGGTGCAGTTAATAGAAAATCTGGAAAATCAGAAGGCCTGGATTCAGCACAGGAATACCTGGATTCTGCATTTTTTACAAATATTACAGGTTCCCAGCACATTTTGATCTAGTTTCACTTTGATTTCTGTCATAATTTTTGTTCACTAAAGAAAAGGCTCTTTTCCCTCCCTCTCCATTCTCTTTGTTTCTCTACTGAGCACTGAATATGCTGTTACCCTCTCACCTAAGCCATTGAAATGTCATTAACTGCTGGCAAACTGTGGAACACAAAAGAGATCTGTGATTTCCAGGGTGCTTTATTTATTTATTCACTTCATTTTTTTTTTTTTAAAGTGGGTAGGGTTTCAATGAGTTCTTTGGGGGAGGAAGCTTCTACAGAAAGTTTCTTAAAAGGGTTCAGGGGAAATCTGCTCAGTATTCAGGTTCTGAAAACACTGGAAAAAACCCACATGAAAGTGAATTGAACTTTAGTCTCTTCTGGCCTTAAAATCTAGAAGAGTTTGTTTTACACTTTTATCTTTCAGCTGTGGACAGATGAGACCGGACAGCCAATTAGCAATGGTGCATATCTGTTGACTGGACATCATGGGATAAAGCTGCAGCTTTGTGGTATAATTCCACTGCCTGCCCTGAGTTCTGCTCTGCTCTGGACAGGGATCCTGCCTAGTTAGCGCGTGCAATGGAAGTGTGGGTGTAATTGCACATAGTTCTCCTTCAGAAAAATAAGGCAACCTCAGGAACAGAAACATTACTGTCTGCAGGCAACAATTCAGGAAGAATTGGGACTCTTTGCCAGAGCTGTTGTGAAAAAGCACTGGGGATCATGCTATAGCTGAATGTTATTTCTTTCACATTGTGTGAGAGGCATTCCAGCTGAGCCTTCTCTTCCCTATATACTCTGCAAGGCAACTGTCTCAGAAGAGCAGCTTATAAATTTGGAAAGAAGGTGAATCTGTGAAGTAACTCCCACTGGATGTTTGAACTGTTCCTATTTATTTGTTTATTTATGAATGTTTTATGCACACAGGTGACGACCACAAAACTATTTATCTAATTTTTGCCACAATGAGATCCATCCCCATTTGAATGCAAGGATCAGATAATTTTAGCTATAAATTTCCCCTGAAGTCAATAGTTTTAAACAAAACTATGGAACTAGAGAAATAATATAATTGATTAGCAGATGTTTAAAAGCTTCTGCTTTCCAGCATTTCTCTGATGATCAGTAAGTCAAAATAACAGTGGGAATTGCTTGAGTAGAAGACTAACTACAATCATGCATTTAATTTACATCTTAATGCATTGTTATTGTTTTTCCTGTTCAAGCAAGCTACTTCTTAGGATGCACCTGTATAATGGATTTCCATGGGAATAGGCTTATGTGAATTTTTCCTTGCTATGTTATGGGGGTCTTCCAGAGATCAGGTTGAGATTAAAACAAGTGTTGTCTTGAACACCAGGAGTGAAGTGAAATTTTAACCAAGAATTAGGAGTTTAGGGGTCAGGCCTCCCCTTTTATTAGTTTATCTGTCACCCTCCTGCTTCTACATGTAACTGGGGGCTGCAGCAGCAGCATACAGGCTTTGTGGCAGTCTTAGGACTGAGCCAAATATTGCCTGCAGCTCTTGATCCATCAATAGAACACATATACCCCACCACACCTAAAATCTCCTGACTGGTCTGTACTAAGTGTGTGAAGTTCTAGGAGAAAACAGGTGAATTTATTTTAAATATATGAGCGGTGATGACCTTTTTGAGTAACACTAGCTACGGGTCTGACTGACCTTGGCAGCATGAAAGGGTCATTTCTTGACATGGCTGAACTGTTCTAGAACAATTTATCCAGTGTGCTGGGTACAAACAGTCTTCAGTATCAGGCATGCATGTCTTATCTTTCTACCTATTCTTTTTTTAAAGAATCTTAGCTATTGTGAAGCAGGCAAGGAAAAATGTGTTCTCTATTTATATTGTTTGTTCTCCTCAGCCTCTGCTATTCTATCTTGGACAATAACATTTCATGAATACCTATTTTTACTCCTTTTTTTTTGTTTTTTGCTTGGATGATTTTAAAGGAGTCTCTTTTTCTTCTCCAGCACTGCAGAACAGGGTCTCAGGGCCTGTTTTTGGGATGCTGACGCTGATGGACCCTTTCCAGCTGATTGAACTGGTTTTAATCAACATCTAATATTGTCTTGTGCTTGTAAGGGAAGAAAAATCCCCAACTTGGTGGTCTTAAAACAGCAGTTCTTGAAATATAGTGCAAGCAAGTGATAATACCTAGCAAGAACACTCCCTTCTGCTTTGTTTTTCAAGCACAATTCTACCTTAATACTGGGAAGAGAACAGATTTTTGGGTGTCCAGAATGAAGAATCTAGTGCAGCTCTGCTTTCTCTTTATGTGGCGGTCTGCAATTACCATGGTGGGTAGTTTGATTTGGGGTCTCAGGGGGGTTGTGGTGGGGTTTCTTCCAGTAGAAGGGACAAAAGGTCATGTCAGGTTTTGGTTCAAGATGAAAATCAGTGTTTCCTTCTCTGTGGATTGTCAGTGATAGCCTCTAGAACAGATTTACTGAATTAGCCGTGTACCAGTGTAGACAGTGACAAATGCAAGTGTGTTTACGTGCAGGGTTTTCTTTTTCTAAAGGAAATGTTGTGAAGGCACTGCACATGAAGAATATCTCTGGGGAAGAAAAACATGGTTATGAATTTGAAGGGAGAGAATAAATTCATATCCTCTCCCAGCCATTCTCCATTGCCCTGGCAATTCTGTTGTTGGGTTTGTTTTGGGCTTTTTTCCCTTCCATTTTACTGTTTCACAGATGGTTTGGGGTAATTCAGAAGCATATTTTTATTTTATTTATTTTTATTTTATTTCATTTAGCAACCATCAAGCATTACACTACAAGAGCTTTTAGATCTGTATTTCTTTTTGTTTTTCTGATAAATATTTTTGTCCTTGTTATTAATTTAAAATTTTATGTTAGTCTCTGTGTTTCTGTTAGAGAAATAGAAGATGTAAGTGTTGTAGACAATATTTGAACCATGATATTTTAGGCCCCAATCTAAGGATATGTAGTGCTAATTTTAATAACAGTTTTGGTGGAAGACATCTAATTCCAGTGTAGAGCATGAATTTTAGAAGAAATATACCTGTACAGTCCTATTAGGATGTCCTTGCTTGAAAATCTGGAAAGTAAAGCATAATGCAATTGAAATCAGTTATGTTATGAATAATGTAGGCTATCCATTATCCTTTATAAAAAGTTGCACGTGCTTCTCAAACCTACCTAGATACACTCCTGTTATGTGACCCCCATAGCAATGAGAACCATGGAACACCAGGGAGACCACAGAGGTTTATGTTTTCCTGGAGTGTTAAGCCAAAACTGCACCTAAATTACACCAGCGTGCCTCTGTGTCCTCACGGTGAGGAGCTTCTTCATGAACTGTAACTCTCCTCTCTGCAGGTGGAGGGGCTCACGCCTGTCTCTGCCTCACTTCCCATGGCTGGGTCTTTGAAATCCACAGCCCCAAAGAGAAACGAACGTGTTTCTGAGGAGGGTTTGGCTCACAGAGTTACCACAAGCCTGCATCCCTTTATTGTTTCCCAATAAAACAGCCTCTTTGGCTGAGATCCTGCAAAGATTTATGCACATGCTTGATAACTCTGAGAATAATCTCACTGGTTTCAGCAGGACCACAAGCAATGTGTACATGTAAATCCTCGTGGCACTCTTTTCTGAAAATCAGTGTAAATAGAAAATAGATTTAAAGGTATGTCTGGTTATTCAGCCTTCCTATTTAAGGGGAGAAGGGACGAGAAACATTTTCTCTTGATAACAGAGCTTGAAAATCCTGCAGTCAGGCATTATTGCAAAACTGCTATTGGTTTTAAACAAATTTTGTTGCAAAAATAAAGTTGATCATAAAAGTTTGTAAGTCTTCGCTTCTCAGTGACTAGTGATAGACACTCAACAAAAAATTTATTTTGATGAGAACGACTGATTTGCTCACTGAACCTGTTCTAATTTTACTGTGCCCTTGTGTCTTGTCGTGTAAGATCAGATCTCCAGGTTCTTGAAAGAAAGTACTCTTTCCAATAATCAAAGATCCAACAGGGTAATGTGAGATTAGAGCAAATATGGCATGGCACTTCTTTCTGCAGTATATGCTTTCCGGACTAGGATACATTCTCATGATGCTCTCTGCAGCTTGGGATGCTGACTGAGCACTTCAGCCATTCAATTGGATTAATTGTTTGGTTTTTTTTTAATTTTATGTTAATATTTTCATTTCTTGGATAAGTAAATTTTTCCCTCCCTTAACTAAGATTCTGTATCTTGCAAAGAGACAGAGACTGGATTTGAGCAAGAGCAGACACGTCAGGCTTCAGCAGGTCAGCCAACCTTAGTGAAAGGCTCCTTGGAGGGAAAGAGAAAGATCTCAGGAGGGCAAACACAAGCTGATCCAAGCTGCATGCAGCTGGGAGGCTACACAGGGGTTTGGAGCATACCTGAGTGTGCTGGGGTTATGCTTCAGTGTGGACATAAATGCTGTTGTTTTCTAATTATTTGGGGAGAGGAGGAGAAGAGGGATCTTCGTGGTACAAGTGGGGCGGGTAGTAAAACTGAGATAAAGAGAACTAAAAACCAAATGCCCGGTGTTCCTTTGGACTGCATCCCTGCTCTTCTCGGCATCACTTCACAGTTTAGCTTAAAATCCTCTTATTCATGACTAGTGCAGAAGAAGATAAAGGAAGGGAGTTAACCAGTAGAGGAAAGGAGGGCGTTGGCCTCAGTGTTGGATACTGAAGGGCGTCTGCTGTTGTGGTGTAATTCTGTGCTGGAATAAGCCAAACTCTTGTTACTTAATTGGGCAAAGCTCCCGTTGACTTGTGCTTGATTAACAACCCTGGGATCTGGCTTTGCGCAGTTGTGATGAGAGATGCCTCAGCATTTCAGCTCACCCTGCCAGCAGTGATCCCCGCAGCTGCTACTTCCCAGAACTTCCCAGCTACTGTCCGTGTGCACTATTTGAGGAGGGACGTTTCTCTCTGAGCAGCTGCAAAATGTTGTACTATGCGTGCTGAAAGGCAAAGCCATCAGCTGGCAAGAGGGAATGAGGGAATGAGGGTTAGGCAAATGGCAGAGTAGAAATCTCTCACCTTTTCTCCTTTCCAGCCCATCTGCAGTGCNTTTTTTTTTTTTTTTTTTTTTTTTTTTTTTTTTTTTTTTTTTTTTTTTTTTTTTTTTTTTTTTTTTTTTTTTTTTTTTTTTTTTTTTTTTTTTTTTTTTTTTTTTTTTTTTTTTTTTTTTGGGGGGGTGGGTTTTTTTGGTTGTTTTTGTTTTAATGTGATTGGGTTGGTTTTGTGGTTGCCTTTGGGGATTTGTGCAGTGCAAAGGCCATTGGTATTTGGCATTAGTTAAGACCTTCTATGGGTCTGTCTTGATGGTACCAGAAGATATGGACTATTAGGGGGTTGTTTGTTTGTTTGTTTGTTTGTTTGCTTGAATGGAGCCAGCAGACCTGCTTGCAAGCAGCTTTTAGCATCTTGGGGAGTTAGAGACCACCCATGGTGCCTCACACAGGTTTGTGGTATGGTCTCTTCTAAGTAACAGCAGGATTAGAAAAGCACTGGGCTGAGCACACACGTATGGGGCTGTCTAAAATTTCCTTCTTCAGACAGATTGTGAGGTTTCACCTGGTGCTCGTTGTCCATGGCTTTGTAATGGATGCACTCAGTTTGAAAATCTGCATGTCAGACATGTGCAGCCAAACTGTACTGCTGCTGTGCTCCTACCATGTCCACAAGCCACTTCATGCAGAAAATAGTCTGGTCAGTTCTGTCTTTTAAAACCAAATATTTGGCTGTACTTGTCTAATGAGCACTGGCCATGTTTTATTACCACTCATCCCCTCAAAAAATAAACAGTCAGACTATAGACTGGAAAAATTAGATTGTGCAGGAGGCTGTTATTAAACCACCTCAGATGCCCCATCAGTCTCTGAATGAAGAACAAACAAACAAACAGAAGGCCTGCAGGCTTCCTGGTGTTTAACAAAAGACAGGCAATTAATGAATTGGGTGTGAAGCTGCATTGTGATTTTTATGAAAGATTTTGGAGAGGGTGTTAAACTAATGGAATCCATAACATTTGGCACAGGGTTTACTGGTTTTAATTTCACATTCTTCTTACATTCTTAACTGTCTTATGTACATCTAATGAACAGGAGAAACTTTTTGTGTAACATTTTCACAGTGTCTTCCCTTTGTTGTATAAATATGAAATGGTTAAGCACGGGAATGTGAACTATATATTATTTGGTTTCTATTACAGAATTATTAATGCTATGGCAGATGTAGTGTTTGCATATTCTGCTTTGTCATTAAAACCTTGCTGTGTATCTCCTTGATGGTAACTCCTTTTAAGCTGAGCAGTAACGTGGCTTGAATGAAGACTTCAGGCTTTAGCAAATGAGGAATACATAGGCTTGGGATTCAGAGGAGCTGATGCTCCGTCAGCTCTTCTGTGTTGACGGTGATGTGCTCCTGTCATGTTCACTCTCTGTGCTTGAGAATTGCCTTTTGAGAAGCAACAGCGTCAAGCTGGCTGAAATTGCTCTGGGGTCAATATCTTTATCCTTCTTCAGGGAAGGAACATGGATCCTGCCATCCTGTCTGTGGACCACAAGGTATTTCCATTCCTTTTGTATTAAGACCATAATTCCTCTTGTTTATTCAGGTTCTTTCCAGTCCAGAAAGTGGTAATGATAGGGCATGAAATGAGCTGTATAAAAGGCTGGACACTAAATCATGGGGCAGAAGTAGATATAAACGATTGGATTTCTAAGTGCACTTACCTAGTTGGTTTTCTAAGTAGAGGGGCGATATCACTAGGGAAATGGTGCTGATTTGTTTTGTTGTGAATAAAAACCCTGATATTTTGGCCTAATTGTCTGAATTTCTGGAGTTGTATACCATCTGAAGAGTGATTTATGAGAAAAGTAAGGAATACTTCTCCTTTGTTTGAAATGGGTCTCCCCAAATATGCAGCTGTTGTACACACAGAGCCAATAAAAACAGATGTGGGAAGAAGAAACTGGAGAACATAAGAACATATAATAAAATAGATTATCCCATGCCCAGAAAACCGCATTTCTCCCATATATGATGGATATATAGCTTACACCAATACATAAAGACAGTATAAAGAGAAAGGGAGGGACAAGTGAATTACAGCAGTGCAGTCCCTGGTACTCCATAGCTTTTATGGGGCTGCTATGCCTCGCTGCAGAAGGATTCTGTTTTACAGCATCCACTTTGTGTTCCACTTTCCTGCTGGATTTTCAGGAGTGCTACTTTGTTATTGATGTCATTGGTGAATTGTGGTTTTAATTGATGGAGACCATACGTGGGGAAAAGAGCTTCTGGTGCATCTTCGTGCCGTTGTCACGGTTTTTCCTTGGTACCTCTCTACAGTAAATCTACCCTTACACTTCTGACAGTGCAGCTGTAGCAACTGAGCTGATTGATTACACGTAGGTTCACACCAGTCTTTGAGAAAGCAAATCCATTTACATTTCTCAGGGAATGTGCTTTTTTATTATATTTTTTTTAACTTTTACCAGTAGCTGAAATGACTCTAAGCTTTCATGATATTAATGCTATTTTATGTATTGTATCTAATCTTGATACACAGGACATCCCTAACAACTAATAGATTCAAGGTCTGTCCCTATGTAATTAATTCCTCTCTTTATGTTTTTAGGCTGGTGGAATAATGGAAAAGCATTTAATTAAGGGTATATTTGTGAATCTTCCCTGAGGCTGATTCATGCACAAAACTTAGAAATGAGGTGCTGCTCAGCTAGTAACTTTTCAACCCTTCCTTTCAGCAGAGACCTCTTGTTTTGAGGTAGTAATTGCCTCTTCCAAATATTTGGCCAAATCAAATACTGGTGCAGATCAGCGCTGCTTCATTGCCTGTAGCCCATTCCCAAAGCCTAAGGCTTTAACTGACTGTTTGCATAGAAGCCACCTTGTCACAAATTAATAAGAAAGTTATACTTGATTTTATGTGGCTGGCACTGTTTGGTTGTTTGGTTGGTTGTTTTCCAGAATTTAAACCACTTGACAAAATCTTGAAATGTGTGTGTGGCGCTGGTTTTTGTTGTGTGGGGTTTTTTTTCTATTCTAATAAGTCTTCAGGATATCTATGTTGAGGGACTTATTACAGTGGCATGCTGGAAGAGAGGTCGACACAAAACTCTGTGCCATTTCCAAAACTTAAAATTAAAAAATGGTTTTACCTGATTTACCCTCTTGGTACATGGGGTTTTTGCTGAAGAGAAAAAAACAAACGCAAACAAGAAAAACATACAAACACACACCAACCCCCCAAAGTAGAGTACAGCAAAAATATTACAACTCAGTGGGAGGCATAGTACAGATTTGCTTCATGTAGTAATGCCTTTGATTCCTTTTCTTTCATGTGTGGTGCTATCATTTATAATGCTAGTTTTTGTTTGCATGTCTCTAACTATGGTGTTTACTCCCAGGAATTGTTTTGTGATGGCTGATTGCCCCAAATAAAGGATGGTTAGATAACCTTGTTTTTAGCTAAAAGAGCTTGGGTTTTTTCAGCAGACAAAATACAATTATTGTTAGACTACAAAAATCAAATATCTTCACCCAGTAACCTGCAGAGGGAATAAAAAGAAATGCGACCTTCTGTAATAATTTGCAGACCAATATTCACAATCTTGTTGAGAAATGTGAATCTTTTATTGAAATTCAAACTAAAAACGCATTTGGTTCTTGTTTTTTCCTACTTACAATATATTCAGAGACACAGTAAAATAGTATTGACTTAGAGGCTAAAGACCTAATAAAAGACATGGTTTCCATTTTACGCACCAAAGTCTTCACTCAGAATAAAAATTTGGACAGGTTTAAGGAAGCATGTTGGTAAGTGAAAAGTGACACCTGCCAGAGATGTGACTATTGTCATCGTTTTGATGTATATTCCACACTCATTCCCTCTGATATCCTATATGCACAGCAAGGATTGTTCTAAGCCAAATCCCTGATAAAAACATACACAGAGTCACTGGAAGGCATAAAATCCAAGTAGAAATTTTGTTGTTGGACCCTCCTCCAATTTCATCAGGTGTATGTGTTTTCATTGTAGACTTGTTAAATTACTGTGTCACCCCAGTTACTTTTATATTCTGAAGTTGGTATCTTATATAAAAAAGGCAGTGCTGATACGCTGCAAAATGCATCTTTCTGTTTGCCTGAGCTTCGGCAATCTTTCAGTATCTCACAACTGTAGGAAAAAAGTAGTGCCATAGTGAGTAGAAGTTATGGGATCTGATTTCCTGTAGCTTTGTGCTAGATGTGTGAATTTTCTTGTGTCCAATAAATTAACATTGGAAATTTCCCTCTGCAGGAACATTATCTTTCCCCTGCCCTACCATCCATACGTGTACAGAACTTGATCAGACAGTATTTTTATAACTGCTACCGTTCTGTCAAAGCCTCATTGAAATTGCCCTGGAAAAATGGAAGTTGTTTTGCAAGATAGACAAATGGATAGAAGCACCTGCACAGGCAGTTGTATAAAGTGGCTTCCTCGGGAGGGTGGACTGATAATAAAAACTGACTTGCTTAATTCCAGCTGCTCTGACTATGCTGGAGCAGATAACCTGTGCCTCTGTTTGTCACGGAGGGAGGAAGCGAGAGCAGCCCCTTTATCGCCAGATTTGATTTGCTGCAACTCAGAAGTGTTGTTCTGCTTCTAGGAGATCTCTGAATGGATTTCATTCTGCAGTGGTATCAGCTGGAGGGTGATTGATTTGGTTGTGCTCTTTTTCTTCCCTATTGTGTAAGAGTCGTGGAGATTTCAAAAAGTGTTTCTTTTATAGCATTAGCTCAAAGGCCAGGGGAAAAAAATAAAAATCAACAGCATGTCCCCTCTCAATCCTTTTCATCCACCCAGCAGTAAAATCCAGGGAAGCTGATTTGCTGTGCTTCAATTTTGACTATATAATTTTTTTCAAATTGTTAAGCTTTCATTGTTGTTGATGTTGCTTTAGAAATGGGAAATGTAGTATTACATTTTGAAACCTCTAAATATACATACAGTGGAAATTTTGTGAATTTAAATATATTCCACAGCTTCAAGGGTGGTCAAAATGCTGCCTTCCTGGGTAGACATCTTGTTCCTTCGGATCCATTTTTTCTGATGTCTGGTAAGGTTCTATAGCTCATCTGGTCAGAGCCGGGTGCTAATAATGCCAAGGTCAAGAGTTTGATCCCTGTATGGGCCAGTGGCTTAAAAGTTGGGCTTGATGATCCTTGTGGGTCCCTTCCAACTCAGAACATTTTATAATCCTAATTATAAATAAATACATATATAAAAATGCTTGGCTGTTCCAGTATTCAGGTTTGGTCAGCACCTCTCTGAGGAGCATCTGTTGGGAAGTCTAGAGAGAAGTGTGTATCAGGATGGTTTTCCCTTCCTCTCCTTTTCCCTCTTTGTTTTCATTTCCCTTCCTGTAAGGGGACATCTCACAGGGTTGGGGATATTTGAATAAATGAGAGAGGCTGACATCACTATCTTTTATACTGACAATGACTATCTACATAAACCTGGAGTACCTAACAATCAGCTAAGCTAAACAGATTGCCCAGAGTAGCTGTAGGTTTTTTGAAATAGCTTTTTACCCATCATTTATACACTTGAGAAAGTTTTTTTTTAAGTGGAGTTGGTACTGCAAAGATCAGTTTAAATTAAAAACAAACAAACAAACAAACAACAAAACAAGAAAAGCCTATGCAAGGAGAAGATGATGATACTTATCAGAAGTGAGTGAAAGAGTCCTAGGGGCAGGGACACCTTCCACAAGACGAGGTTGGTCAGGGCCCCCTCCAGCCTGGCCTTAAACACTTTCAGGATTGAGGCATCCACAACTTCTCTTAGCAACGTGTGCCAGTGCTTCACCAGCCTCACAGTAAAGAATTTCATCCCCCATATTTACATATCTGTATATTTCTTCTCCCTACATATCACTCCAGCTACAAATATGGGTGCTAGGAGGGTAAAGTTTCATGCCAAAACCTTGGCACTTCATGACATTGCCCAAGTGGCATCTTCTGAGATGAGAAGTATTTGTGTGTGAGATCTGATCTATTTGCTCTGTCTGGTTACTCGGCAGCTAGACTTGTGGAGGGAGCGTGCAGTCTAAAAGAAACTGTTGATGAACAAAAGGAAAAACAAAGAGATTTATACTTGGTCTTCTCTCTGGGGCCAGAGCTCTGCGTGTGTTCTGACAGGACCTAAAGCTGAAATTTCTGTGGCAAGACACGGGTGCAGATGGGGCCCTTCAGAGCCATCCTGGGGACTCCCACAGCCACCACCCCTCTTGCCCCTCCACCACTGCGGAGGAGGGAGATGCCCACCAGCTGTGTTTCTTCATCTCTCTTTAATGCTCTCCTGCTGGTTTGGTCGGCTGATTTGTCTCCCTGCTTGAATTAATTTCTTCTATGAAACTGAAAAGCTGGCTGTGAAAATTTTCAGGTTTTAACTTTTGTCTTTCCTGTTTGGAGCACCCGCTCAGGTAGCTGTTTCTCCTGGTGGTTCTGACTCATGGCACCTCTGGATCCTGCTCCTGTTTCTGCTCCACAGGGCTGGGGAACAGCCAACAACAACCCTTCAAAGACAGCCAGCCAGGGACTCGGGACTTCTCATGATGAATAGTCTGTGTCTGATGCTTGTGATGGCCTAGGCAGCTCTGGTTGCTTCTGGGTCTTAGAGCTGCTTAAAGATCTTTGCTGCAGCCTCTGGGCCCTGCATTGGACAGCAGTTGATCCCCTGCAAAGCTGCCATTAATTCAGACCTCTGGAACTAGGATGGACTTGGGCAGGCCTGTCTCGCTCTTGGCTAGGGGAATTGATGTTGTCCGACATCCTTGCTTGGGTGCAATTGAAACTTTTTACTGGAGCAGCTTTTTGGGAATGGTTCGCTGACAGCAGCAATTGCTTCTGTCTTGTTCCTCCATTAAGTGGAAAATACTGGTGTGGTAGAACAGCATTCCTGTGTCAGTGAGGGGCTCTTCTAGAACTGTTTCAGAGTCAGTAGATGGCTTGCTGGAAGGAGTTGGCTGAGGAACAGTTGTCCCAAGCTGACTGTGGCAGCCAGAGCTGTCTTGATGGATGCTTTGTGCAGCACTGCATCCGTGGGGCTGAGCCTGGTCACCTCCACTACCTGCCGTGTGCAGGGCCAGGATGACAACACCACACCATCGGTGATTTTAGAGATTTAGGCAGCAGCAGTTAGCTTTGGAGGATGAGGTACCACCAAGGTTCTCATCTGGTTGGTTTTGTTTATTCCTAATGCTCATGTACTAGAGATGAGAATCACCAGGAGCTACTCTAAGCATCTCCTATAATAACTTTCTTACTGGATCTAAGTCTTGCAAATATTTTCTATTCCATTCCTGTCTTGTCTTCAGTCCTGTAAGAGCTTTACGCTTCACCCAGTTAAAACCTTTCCAGGTCTCATATGTGGTAAGAGTCCTTAACCAAAAACATGCTTTAGACCCACAGGCTATAGTATGTGTGTGTCAACTTCAGCTACATGTGTGCCTTTCCCTTTAGATGTTCCTAGGTGCTGGGGAAGGTGCCCTAAAATAGGATCTTGATGATAAAAATATTAAAAACAAAACCAAAAACAAAACAAAAAGCAGAAAATTTGCATGAAGAGTAGAGTACGCGAACTGTCCTAGTTAATGACCTCTCTGAGAAGCTTATCAAGCAAACACTGAAGAGTCTTTGAACTTGCCCTTAACACAGGCATTGATATTGGGCTCATCAGTGCTGCAGAATTACAGTATACTTCAGGGAATTGTTTATCATTGCAATCCTCAAAGACAGGATGACTGGAATGGTTAGAGGCAAACACCAGCCGTTTTGTCCTGGCATGGGCTGGGCTTTCAAACACTTGAGATGATGAAAGCTGTATTCAGTCGTGCTTTATGGATGTTATCCTGCCTGCTATCATCTTTAAGCATCTGGAAAATAGCATTGCATTTAGATGGACTAACTCAGGATTTCTAAATAAAATAAAAATAATTTCCCACATTTTATTCTGAAATTTTAAATTTTTTTATTTCCTCTCAGAATTTGTGGTTGCACAGGTGAGGTAGATCCAAACTGAGGTACCTTGTGTCTTGGTTTCTACCACCTTGGGGGCCTCTTTGGCTGTAGGCTTTTGAGTCCTTTACCGAAGTGATCATTTCAATAGAAGAGCACTGAACTTTGAGTTGGGTTTGTTAGAGTTCAACAACATCACTGTATTCTTGTCTGTAACCAAACAGTAGCAGTAAGAGTACTTATAAACTGCTCTTATAAATTGCTTTTGTTTTCAGAACTTTCTGAAATTAATTCATTGATCACTGATCCTTCCACATCTGGAGTGCAGCACTGCTGACAGATAATTTTTTGAAGGCGAAGCACTGGCACGCTTGATGTTCATACTTATGTGCATGAGATGTCTTTGCTGTAAACACTGTGGCTGGACTATTGCAACATGGACCTGGAAAGACAAGGAGAAGCTCATTACAAGAGATGACATCAGGAGAAGCAGTACCCTCCTCTCTGAAAATGGAGAATTTTACGATCTCCCTCCTCTAGTGTGATTAGTCATTGGGAGAGCAGCTGTTCACCACGTACTGGGCAGCTTTCCAGCAGTGTGACATTATTGACATGCCCCAATCATCACCCATTTCTGCCTACACTTCTGGCTTACATGCTTGAAATGTTCCTTTCGTCAGCTTTTGGGTCGAAAGGAGGCTGGAGCCTGTGTGAAAGTGAGATGAGGGTACTTCTACAACAAACAAGACTTCTCGTTTCACGCGTCCTTGCTGCAGTTCTCTTCTTTCACTGGGATTACAGTTGAGTTAGCAGAGCCAACAAGGGGCTCCCTCAACCTGGGGATCACGTTGCAATGTAAAAGTTTTTTAATTCAGCAATGCTGGGTTAAATAATTTTCAGCAACTAAAATAAGACTCATAACTTTTTCTCCAAGAAGGTTTGTTTCTAAGTGCTTGGGTGCTGCTGAGTGACTGAAGGAGAGATTCCACAGATAATCTTAACATTTTTGTATGGTCTCCTGAAATTATATCTGCCATCCCTTCCCCCTCCAAGGGGGACATAATTGCATCTTAGTGGACGGGTTTTTGCAAGGGTTACGAAAATATCTCTTGCACTCACTGAAATGTGACTGACTCACTTGGAAATAAAACCTATGCTAGGAAACCATAAGAAACAGATGAGCTATGGCTGTCCCAGATTTTGGATATGCTCTTTGGTCTCTCTTTGCACTTCAAAAGCATTATGTAATTGTCAGAATTAATCAATGAGTTACGCTTATATGAAGAAAACTAAAACAGAAAGGTTAGTTGCTTGAGAGCAAAACTAAAAAAAAAGCAATAATCCTTTTCTTCTTAGTTCCACAGCAGACATATTTGATAGTCTTGTGGCTTGTTCTCTTCCTTCTTATTCTGAATGAGGGGGATGTCTCTTCATCCCTGATGCTGCACTCCCACAGACACGAGTGGGGCTGGCTCCCTTTGAGCAGGGCTGCTGTGGTCAGAGCCTGAATGACTCCCAGGGGCCTTGAACCACTGGCAGGCGGGGAGCAGCTTATGACCTTGCAGGGAAAAATGGTGATAAACATTATACACCAGCCTGTGGTTGTTCTTTCATCGCTCCCTTGAAAAATAAGGATTAATAAAACAGCAGAAGAGTGGCATATTTAGGTCTTGGGTTACCTTGTTTTTCAGCATCTCGGCAGCTCAGTAGCTGCTCCTGAGAGCTCCAGTATCAACTGGACAATCAGTGCTCAGAGGAAAGAGCTTTATGTTTCCTTCAGTGTTAAAGGACAAGAGGTACCTGCCTTGCTGGCGAATTTGATTAATTGTCGCTTGTCTGGAGGAGAGGAGTTATGGCCTGCTGGCTTTTCAGACTGCCTTGTCTGCCTTGCCTCTCCTACAAGGCTATGGAAAGGAGTGGAGGGGAGGATACTGTAGAATTTGTCAGTGTGATGCTGATATACAGTGAAGTGCATGAGTATAAATATACTTCTACTTTTTAAACTGCTCTGCATCCACAAATAAGCAGATTACAATAAAGCATGGGGTAAATCTCTTAATTTTTTTCACAGAGAAGAGCAGTCATGAAAACCAGATCAGCTTCCAAAAGTGCTCCTTTGCCAAATGCAACATTTCTATATATATACCAGTGTGGTCCATCACTGACATCCTAATAGCAATGGAATAAAATTGTCTTTTAACACCTGTGCTCATTCCTTGTTCCCTCAATAGCTGCTCAAAACATGACTCTGCTGATAAGAATTCATCAGGTTTTGTTTAGAAGAATCGTTTTCTATGTTTTCCCTGTGCAAGAGTCTGGGGAAAGAGGTTCTGGAAACAGTAGAGCTGCCATTTTACTGAAAATCTCAACTTTTTTTTTACATTTCATGTAAAACTTCTGTAAAATTATTGTGTTGAATAAAAAAAACAAACTAGTGAGGTTTTGCTCCTTAACTGAAAAATGGAAAGAAGACCCTTTAAAGATTCTCATCCTCCTCACCATACAAAATTCTTATTTTCTCTGCTTATTTAAGCACAGAAAGTCACAATTTTTATAACTAATAGGAATCTGGATTATGCCCCAAGAAGTCAAAAATATAGTCCTAGCTGTGTTATAGGCCTATGTCCAGATAATGAAGATGATGATCATAGTCATGTTTTCATCTGGGGGGTTGTGGAAGACAGGACTGTAGTGAGGCATTTTAAAACCAGACCTGGGCTTCCCATCAGTTCTTCCCCGCTCCAAACTTTTCTTCTGCTCTTCATTTTCACATTATGATTGTTTTCTTTTTCTGTGTGTCCTTCTTAGCCTGCTCTCCTGACAGCCCAGCTGGTACTGTTCATAATTGGCAGGCCATTCAGGGCTTAGACAAAAATAGCTGTAAATTAAAACACGATTGACTGACCACTCTCTCCCCTGCCTTGCACCTTCTGTAGATACTTCTATGTGTGGAAAATGAGTGGGAAATTTTATCATTTTGTTCTAGTAAGATTTTATGCATGCTTTGCACGGATGTAAAGGAGTACAGACTGGTAGTATAGACACAGAGACAGTAATTTACATTAAGGCTTGTGTGCTAGTTCTTCCTTTGGTTCACACTTTCCACTTTTTGTGCATTTCATTAATTTTAATTATTTATAATATTAATAATAAATCAGTCTTCCTTCTACTCTGTCCCAGGGGAACCCTATCATGAAAGTTAAAAATTAGGCATGTTATTACTGTATCTGCTAAGCCTTAGAAGCCAGATTATTCTATATAGCGATATCTGGAGAGTATGATGATAATTTTAGATAGTCATTCACCTAGATAGTGAATTGGAGTTGAAAGAGGAGTGGAGGGTGTCAAGCTATTACAAGCTCTGTAACAGCACCTCTGGAAACCTCAATGGTGACTTAATAATGAAAAAAAGACTCTAAAAGCATTTAAAAAAAATAAAAATCCAAAACTTACAATGGTCCGTACCTGTAACAAGAGTGATTAATAAAACACTTTTGAAATGCTAATTATTAAGATGAAAGGCAAATAATTAGTCTGTGTAATTATTAACCAACTTTCAGAACTGACCTGACAGCTGTTTCCTGTGTTTTGGAAAAGATGATGGGCAGAGGGAGAAGGCTGCCACAGTGATCCACTCATCCTTACTGACAGATACATACTGGGAGGTGGAACAGGTACTGCAGCTCAGATAGAAAGGAAGGCAGGCAGGTAAGCATGTTCATATTGAGTGAATGGGAGACATGCTTAGGTTTGACCCCATCTAAATCGCCTGCTCCTCTGAACAATGAAATGTTCTGGCAAGTTTTTGGCATGGTTTTGGCATCTGTTTTGTTGGCTGTGTGGGGTTTAGAGTCTGTACCTTGCTTAAGGGGCAGTTCTTCTTGTAGCAGGTTTACAAAGGAGTCCGTGCCCAATGTTCTGGTCTAGCATCCGTAAATGGGGTCACAGCTCTCCGAAGTCTACAGGCTGGTAGAGCTTTTGCAGTAATGGCTTTCCTTAGAGCAGGCATCCAATTTCTCTGAAATCCTTTTAGGTCCAGTTGACCCAGGAGAAGGAATTCTTAGCACGAGTTTTCTGTTCCTCCCCCATCCAGTCATTGTACAAACAAAAACTCAGCCTGTGTGAGTAAATTACTGTGTTTGGTTTAAATGTCTTCAGATTTCAGCAAGTTCAAGATGTGCAGCCAGACTTGTTTTAATTCTCCCTTCCCCTCTCGCATGAACTTTTGCTCAAAAAAGAGTTTCTGGGCTGAGTTTTGACTAGCTTCTGATTTTGCATATACTTTTTTCCTACGTGCTTTCTGGCATATTTGTTATATTCACGGGGTAATTGCTGTTCTGAACCACATGGAGACCTTGATCTGCCACTGAAGCAAATACAGTTCCTGTGTTGAAGGCAGAAGCTTCCTTTTGAAGGTTGTCGCAAAGCTCCTACTCTTGCAGTAGGTAATAGATTTCGAAGCCATAAGGAAAGCTGTCAGAGGGATCAGGCTGAATATTGCCCTAAGGCACGTGGTTATCTGTTTAATTTTTTTTCCTTTTTTAATTAATTAATACAGACTAAAGGTTCTCAGGACTTGGAACGTTACGAGTATCTTCGAAGTGGCTTTGTTGGCAGAGGCTGGAATGCAGGATCAAAGATGCATAATAGATTCTTTGCTGCATGGCCCATGGCTCAAAGAACTGGGACTCATCTCACAATGCAGACGTCAATGGTGATTTTTTGATTTCTTTTGTGTAATCTATTGTGAACACCTGTCAGAGCTCTGCTGTGACTGGTTTTGTTGAGCAGTGCTTAATGCCTAGTTGACTGACTTACCATAACATTGAAAGTAAATATGCTATGTTTGGGTTATTTTGAACCAAAAGCCCACTTTAGGATGTAGTTAGCTTCACACGCTTTCCTTGGTGCAGAAGAGGACAGAATTTGAAAATGTGTGCTTTTGAAATGGAAAAAGAGAGTTTTTGTGTGTTGGACAGTAATTCCTTTTACTTCTTTGAGGAGTGCATGAGAGTGCAGAACATGGGAGTGTTGTGGGACTGAAACAAAGAGTGGAAAAGGAATTAGTGTTTTGCAGGGCCCTGCTGTAAAGCTGACGGCTGACTTGCTTTGCAGCTTTTCTTCCTTTCACAGTTTCTGTTCCTGGGAGAACCAACCTGGGTCCTCCCCAGGTTTGTGTTTGGAGTGCAGGCACACACCAACATGTTGACAGGCAGCTGTAACCAAGCTCTCCATCGGGTAAACTAGAACAGAACCTGAAGAGCTGTCCCAGAAGAATGAGGGGAGGGATGTGTGAAAATGGATGGGCAGAGGAACTGGAGGGAAATGACTCCTAAGAGTTCCTCATTACAACTCATCTGACTTTTATATATATTTTAATGGGTTGCTCTTAGTCCTGGTGAGCCTGCTGTGTTGGCTCCTGTGCTTTTGCCTGTCCCTGCATGGTAGCATGCTTGCTGAAACAAGGATGAGAGATGGGGAAAATATGTTCATGTTGTTTGGTAGCGGGTGAATACCTGAAGTGATTCCAGGTGAACCACCTTCTAGACTGCTGCCACACCTGAGCTAATTATCTTCACAGAGATATTTTTATTTACTGTGAGGAAGTCCCCAGAAGTTGTGCTGTCTGTGTAGGAAGAAGAGTTTAAATCATTCCTGTAACCCCTTTCTCACACTCATTTTCTGTTAGAATTGTTGTCATCTGTATTCTCTAGGTAGTATTGAGAGCAAACTGATAATTGGTGCTTTGGTAAGCTGTTGGTACAATCACTTTTTTCTAGGTTAAATGATTTATGATGTTTTACTACAGCCTCATAAACAGGAAAAGCCAGCCTAAAGACAGAAGAGAGATACTAATTAGAGAATGATAGAAATACAAATTTAAAGCAGCCACAGTAAGGCAGAGGATTTAAACAAAAGAGCGTCCCTTTTATTACAACCTAAGCCTTAATTACATATCCTAAGTCCTCCATTATATCCTGAGTTTAATTGCAGAAAACAGGGGATGGGAAAACTAAGCCTTCACAGCCATATTTGGCAGAAGCTCTGGAATAAGATTTGCCATTAGAGGAGAAAGTAGGAAGTGAGCCCTCATGAGGAACACCTGAGAGACATCAGGATGCTCTAACTTGGCCAAGAGGAGATGAGGAGAGCCTGGAGCTCCTGCCACCACGGAATGGGACAGAAGTTAAGTTGGTGAGTGCAGGCTGGATGCTCCCTGAAGTGGCTAAGGGAAAAGGTGATAGTCAAACATGACTTGGTGATGTACTTTACTGTTTTGTCATTTAAAAAAAATGCTTAACTCTACATTGGTGGTGTGAATTTGTCACAGGATGGCTTAACAGGCTCCCAAATTGTTTGTCAGCCACCATGAATGGTGTTTTCTTGAGCATATGTTCAAGGAATCATTATTTTGGGGGATTGGTAGCACCAGATATTGAGCTTGCAGAAGGAACGTATTTAGTAAATTATGGAAGTGTACAGAATGCAACTCCTTTACTTCTCAGTATTAAATTATAGGTTTTCTCCACTATGTGTGTGGACCCTCTACTGCAGACTTGCTTTTTTTCATTACTTCCCATCCTCCCCAAAGTGGCCACTGAGGAGGGACACGTCCTGCTTCAGTTGGTGTACAGGGCTGTGATCAGCCCTGCAAGCTGGTTTTTCTTCCAGGGAATCCTGGACTTCATATGTTTTCCTAGTTTATTTTTCTTTGTTTCCAAATACACTGGATTGTCTAGCTAGTCTAAATTGAGTGTGTTCATTAAGTCTGAATAATGAAAGCATCCCTTTTTCCTCTCGGCTTAGTACAGACAATACAAAGAAATCCATAACCTAGATAATCATGAAGGCTTAAACCCCCCCCCAGTTCATTTACTAAAGGTAGATTCCTCAAAGTTTCAAGAGTTAGGATGGGGTTTTTTTGGTTTGGCTTCTTTTGTGCGTGTGCATGTGTGGTTTCTGAGACAGAGTTGCCTTTTAATTAAAAATAGGTGGAATTTTTTTTTCCTAGCAAAGAAAAAATGCACTTATCTAGCCACCTTTGGTTAATATTTTGAATTCTTGCTTCAAATAATGGGAGTCCTACATAATTTCTGAGTAAAATAATTAAGTATTTTGCATAAGAGTATTTTCTAATTGCATTCTGTAACCTGAACACCCAGAAAGATGATAGATATTAGTGGACAGTCTATATTAAAGACTTAATATGTGTCCACAGTATCTTAATATTTCAATGCTTAATATTATCCACCTATATTATCTCTATGGGCAGAAAATTGTCATCTGTTTTCCCTTTTCTACAGATGAAGTGGCACACAGAGACAATTAGATATATCCTTTCCTACTTGTTTTTAAAAGCATCGGGGCCCAAGTTCATGCAAAAATAATATTGCAGTGTCAGGAGCTAAACTTCACTTTTAGGCATAGATCACATTCCTCTTTCGTCAGCTGAAGTGCCTGCAAAGGGGATTTTGAAAGCTTCATACCACGAGCAAAAGCTTCCTGTGGATGCTTTCCCTCTGTTGCTTCCTGTGCAATTTTGGTAGGTGTTGTTTATGGTCTCCTTTAGTAGCAGCTTATGTGAAGCATGGAATTGCTCAGGGAGAGAGCAGTTAGTGAGAGACTCACAAGAACAGTGTGTGTGGAAATGGAAGAAGGTCTCTACCTCTGTTTTAGGTTCTGTGGGTTGTCGTGGGCTCCGTTCCCTGCTGATAGAGGCACTGGATAATTCTCCATGCAACTCCGTTCCCAACTTTGCTGAAAGTTTGTGATCTTTATTCCCAGCATCGGACCAGGAAAACAGTTTTTCTCCATTGCTGCTATCTGCTCATGGACATTCAGAAAGTACAGTTGGATTTTTTACCCATACAGAACTAAAGCTAGGACTTGGGCTTATTGTAGATAAAGAAAATGATGAATACTTCTGTGCTTATATTATACAATTTTCACATCTGCCGTGTAAAATATATCAGCAGCTGAGACACAGCAAAACCTGGGATGTTTCCTTGCATTCAAATGCTTCTGCCTTTTTTTTTCTTCTTTTTTTCTTTTTTTTTTTCATAGTTTTGCCCTCAGTGTGGGATTTCTTTGTCAAAAAAACTGGGGCGAAGACCCACGCAGCCCTTACCTTGTGAAACAGCTTTAGAGCAAGCTGCTGTCGTGTTCTCCTGGACTGGGGGACACAAAGCTGTCTGGCTGCCACCTCTGAGAAACGAGAGTGTGTCTCCACATCTCTATCTCCTTTGCATAATCTGTGATATCTGAATTAAGTTTCATGACATATTAACACTTTGAAACTGAGTTAATATACTGTGTTGTACAATACATTATGTATGACTTGGGCATCAATTGTGCTGCAGCATCAGCAATCACAGACTTGAAAATGTCTCTTTCAGTGACAGAAATCCTAAATAATACTGAAACCAAATTACGTTGGCATAATTTTATTTTGTAGTCCTTGTCCCATTACAGAATCTCTTACTTGCAAAACCACTCATGTTCAAGCCATCTAGCTTCCTCTGCTCTCCTCCACGTACTTGTCACAAAGTCCCCGTTCCACATCTTTCCTATTACACATATTCCCATGGTGTTGCACGGTTAATTTTAATTTGTAACATCAGAAGTGCTAGGATTATGTTAGCTTTGCTGAGCCTGGCCACTACGATGTGAAGCAGAACAATGATGAGCATTAACATTTATAATAACGATGTGCTGCAAAGGAGAGTAAGAAACAGAAGGAAGACAAACCCCACTGTGTTTTTCTCTTCTTGCATATTCACATATCGTGCTCCCAAACTGAGCTAAAATAGAGCTTGTTTTGTCAGAAGTTGTCTTGTGAACGATACATTGGTCTGACATTGGATACCGTATATATATATATATATACATACATATATGTATATATATATAGGCAAATATGCAGTCACAGGTTTATTGCTCTTAATATAACTCATCTTAAGTCTGATTACTTTGTTTCAAAATTAGACTCTTAGAACACATTAATTATGGACGTATCCCCAGACAACATGGCTGTCCATGGGGGATTTCTGCCCTTAGCTCTGATTAGTGTTAATAGGAGCTACCCATGTAAACTCCTAGAGGACCAAAGGAGAAATAATGTTCTGCTAACTATGTGTTTTTGTTTAGGGTATAGAGCAATGCTAAAATGTTCCAGGAGGGAAATTGGTAAGAGTGCCTGATTGCTCCAGCCTGAAACCTTTCCTCTCTTTACCTAAATACTGTAAATATTCCTATATATAAGAGCATGTAGGGATAGAACAAGGGGGAATGGGTTCAAATTGAAAGAGAGCAGGTTTAGATTAGATTAGATATTAGGGAAAAAATCTTTACTGTGGGGGTGCTGAGGCACTGGAACAGATTTCCCAGAGAAGGTTGGGATTCCCCATCCCTGGGAGTGTCCAAGGCCAGGTTGGATGGGGCTCTGACCAGCCTGGTCTAGAGGAAAGTGTCCCTGCCCATGGCGGGGGGGCTGGAATGAGATGATCTTTAAGGTCCCTTCCAGCTCAGATCATTCTATGATTCCCTTTGACGGATTCTGGAACTGATAAAAGCATATCACAGTACTATACACAATATTGTATATTTTAAAGTTTATATCTAAAGCGATAGTCCTTTTTGGTTTGGTTGGGGTTTTGTTGTTGTTGTTATTTTGGTTTTCTAACCTGAACGAGACATTAAGGAATGCCTTTTCTTTTATTTCTTTCCCTGGAAGCACTGGACTGAGGAATGCTACTATTATAGAAATAATGTCTACGTGACCTGATGTTGTATGCCCTAATTATCCACTTGTCATAATTCTCCCACCTTGACTTTCTTGGTGAAAACATAATCTCATTAGAATTAGCAACAGAAACAATTTTCAGACAGAGGGGGTGGCTTGTGCTAGAAGTTAGATAAACTTAGAGATTATTGGGCCTGTGTTGTCTGAGACTTCTGGGCTCTAGTGGAAGCTAAGCATATAATAATTAAAATAGTTTCTTAGTGATGGAGAATTTACTGCGTCTTTTGACAATTCATCTCAGTAGCTAATTATACTTAAAACGTGCTTTTTATCTTCAGATTGAACTTGCAAATATTGGATTCTGTTGTGTGTCTGCCCACTAATTTGGAGTCTCATGAAATATCTTCTTCTTGTCTAGTCCCTTAAAGATTATAATCTTCTCTTTGAAGCAAAATACATTTAGTTCAATGTCTCACTGGAAGGAGTTGTCTTTTTTTTTTTTTTTTCCTCCGGAACAAATTCATTCTTGTTGCTCTTCTCAGCTCTCTTTCCAAGTGTATTTATTTTTATTTATTTATTTATTTATTTAAATTAAAGGTATCGTAGTTTCCCGGAGGCTTTCCTGCTTTGTTCCCAGAGACATTGTGGTTTCCTGTGCATGTCTGCAGCTGTCCCTAACTAAGCAAATGGCACAGATCTCTGTGCATGCCCTCACGGAGAGAGGTCTGACACCCCTGAGCTGATGGAAAGAGCAGGTAGGTGCCATCCAGAATCCAGCCTAAAGGTTTTATTGTCTAACACCATTCAGAAGCTGTACCCAGGGATAAAGCAGGATCTCTTCCAAACGATCGTGCCTATTCTTAGCAACAGCTAAATCTTATGATCGTGATGGTAGGCCCGTGTGACTGGAGGGCCGTGTGCCAGGGCGGAGGTGATAAGGAATGCATAATGCCTGCCTTATCATGGGGGGGCTCCTCGAGGAGAAGTCACAGCTTGCTGGATACACAGAGGGAAATAATAAGGTGTAACACAGTTGTAGCTGTGCCAGCTGCTCTGCAGTCATAGCAGGGCAAAAGTACTCTTACCCACAATGTAGTAACAGAAGAAAAGTAATTGTGTCATTTTCTGTCAGTCTGCTCTCTGCAAAGAATGCAAGTCAAAGTCTGGGATCAGATGAATGGTGATGCTGACAAAGCAGTGCCCTGAAGGTGTATGTGAGGGTAAACAAATACATCCAAATAGGAAAAGTCATGGGCTTCTCTCAGGGAACAGCGGGAGCTGACCATCCTCATCCGATCACTTCCAAGCCCTGCTAGCCCAGCCTCATGCAAGGGAGTGCTTCGATATCACTTCACTTGGTTTATTCTTTACCCACCTGACTTGCTAGACTAGTTGGAAATTTCCTTTTTTGTATCATACTGTTAATGAAGGAAAACTGGGTCAAGTGTGTGTGAGGGTATCTCCCCCATCATATGGAAGAGAAAAAAAAAGGAAGAGAAAAAAGCTTACCAGAGAGGCATGGAAGGAAATTCATGTTGAAAAGATGGTAGTGATGAACAATAGGAAGAGTGTGACTGTGATGCCTCTGACTGTGGATAATTTCTAACAGGCTGTAACAAATATTATGCTTCCAGGTATTTGTTTTATTCTAGTTGCAGATGAAGAAATGTTCAGGAAACCCTTACTTTCTTAATCTTCTTTTGCTGCTCCATATTGTTATGACAACACAGACATAATGGGGCATTACCAGGATCTTCCAGTACTTCTCTGTCACTTGGTTTTGTTACAGTAAATGCATTCGGGCATCTTCAGCTTTTACTGTTGGTACAGAAATTATTAAAGCATCTTAGGTGGCCTCTTTCTTGAGGTTTTCATTTGATGTTTAGGTAGATGTCTGTTCCTGATCAAAGATTTATTTTAGTGAAGGACAGGGCACAAATGTCTTCTCCTCAAATTTGCTGGGCTGTGTGTGTTAGCATATTTTATGATGAAATACACAGAAGCCAAGCACTGACACTGCTCCAAAGTAAAACTGGTAGCAAAAAGCTGTGCAACTATAAAACTCATGACACTGTCATAAAGCATGGCTTTTTAGTGTGGATGAGCTGACACTTTCCTACTATTTCACCTTTTTAGCTGATTTATTAAGTAAGGTTGAATGTTGCTGTGGGCTGAATTACTGTAGATATCATCTCAAAAAGTGATCTCTGCAAAGACAGGCCTCAGAACATTGCCTGATTTCTGTATTTAGCTCTGGTTATTACAACTGATCACTCAGAAGAGAGCACATAGCAAATATGCACAGTATTCAGAAGGTGCATGAAGTCTAAGTTGATGTTTTGGGGTTTTTTTTGTACTCGTTAACATTTAATGTAATCCTATCAAGTTGGGTGGTGGGTTTTATTTTTTGGGCATAGGAAGGTGGGGAAAAAACCCTCACACCATGCTTTAAAGCCTCATTAACAAAGAACTTTACTCAAGGAGGAGATGTTAATAAGTAATGAAACAAAGGCTCTTTTATGGAGATTAAATGTCCATGTGTTGAAGTACAAAGTTCGTGTTGCAAAGTGCAGCTGTTCCCCTGCTCGCAGCCCCAAAGCCTGGGTTCAAAGTCTGCCAGCTTTCCTGTCATGGAGCTGACCGGGGCAAGGTCCGGCCGAGGTTCAGAGGTCAGTGGCTGAAGCCTTGCTGGCCCCGTGGCCCTGCTGTCTGACACGCTCGGGATAAGCAACAGTTGGCTTGAGATTATAAATACAACCAACAAAAACTTCCCGTTCCCTTGTCTGATGTGTCAGGTTTCATTAAAGAGAGAACATTTTGGAGGGAGTCGCTGAAGTGTTTAAAAATAATGTGCTGCATAATGGAGCGACCTCACCAAACCCCACTGAAGGAGCAGACTGGGAAAATGGTGCATGTGGTGCCCGTGTGCATTCTCCTTCCTCCTGAGATTTATTTAAATAAGGCAAAATGAACAGCTAATTCTCTATATCCAAAGAGATGAAACAACTCTTTAAAAAAAGAAACAAGAAAGAAAAATGCTAGTCCCTGTGTTTCCTTTGTGTCACAGTAACGCTGTTCCACACCATGGGGGTGAAGAGCACTTAATACGTCTGGATATCCTGCTTTCAAATCCTCCTTTTTCACCTCCTTCAGAGGCTTTTTCGAAGTTAACCCCAACTGTCTTATTCATAAGGGCTGAAAACCCCACCTGTGCAGCCTTTTTGATTAGCTGTGGTCATATCAAAGGCTGCTGTACCCCAGCACGGACCCTGAGTGAGAATGGAGACTGACAGCTGGGAGCAAAGGCTGGTACAAACACCCTTGGAGGAATTTATATTTCAGGCAATGCTGCAGCTGTATTACAGACAGAGAAAAGTTTCCTATCTGTTGCCACATCCTTTATCATGGAAAGGATGGTAAACCATGGGTGGTAAGCCAAGTCATCAGAGCTCAGCGCCCACAGCTTGCTACAGGTCTGAGCAGACTGCTGTCATCTCACCTCACTGAAAGGAACATGGACGTTCAGAAAACTTTCTCAGACATCAGAAGTCTGCCCCCGTTGTATCACGGCTTCTATATGTCTGGGTTCAATAAATGTAATTATTGAGAGCCACAATTAAAACCAGGATTCACCTAAGTGCTGCAGTAACCAAAAACGTGAATTCTGGACCAAAAGATCTGTATATTTAGAAGTGATAATTTTTTTTCTTTCCTGAAAATATTCATGAATCCACCAAACACAAGAGGAGCCTTCCTCTGATGAGTTAGTCCTGTGCTTTTGTTATTACTTCAGGTCTGACCTTCCCCTTCTGAGGAATATATTTAAGAAACTAACAAAGACCCTACAGTGAACACTCCAGACCATGGCTTGTGAGGGCTCGGAAGAGAGCATGAGCTAGTCAGTGCTTAAAAAGAAGTGCGCAAAAAAAAAAAGTCAGCCAAGGTCCACAGATCCAAAATAATGAGTTATAATGGCTGAGCCCTTCCTGAGAGAATGCTGAGAAACAGAAATAGCAGGAACTGCACCTGTGATGTTCCATTCCTGTCCTGGACTGTGGAAACTCAGGACTATTAGGGGTTTTTTTTTCTGCTACTCTTTGCTGTCTGTGTGCAACCACTGCGGTGAACAGACCGAATCATTGAGACTTTTTTGGGAGTAGTGACTGTGGCAGAGCACATCCATAATTAGTTCATTTGGTCTGCACTGATGCAAATCCCTGACATAGCAGCACTGGTGAGTAACATTTTACGTAACATTCCCACTGCTGAAGTTCCACCCGAGTCTCTGGCCTCTCTTTGCTAGGCTGATTATACCTGGCTTTGGAATCCTTGTTTCCTAAGGAACTCTGACTGGTGCCACCACCCTCCCCAGCACTTCTGGCTACTGAACTGTCCTAGTTTGGACAAATTTGGAGGAGAATATCCTCTGATAGAAGTCAGGTTGCAACCACCCTTCTCCTCCCGGTTCGGGAAAAAATTTACTCAAAGGAAAGAGATAACAAACTATTTATTTATTTAACAAACACACAGGTGGGGAATAATAATGCTAAATAATAAGATCTCTCTCTCTGTGGAGAGAAAACCTGAGAAGATTTCAGAGGTCCTCTGTAGGTGCGGTCTCTCTCCTCCTCGGAGCTGGGTCGGCGAGGGGCCACCCCCCCGGGCCTCCGGGAAAATTCTCCTGATGTGTTCAGATGTTGTTGAAACAGTCCAGAAGAGAAGAAAAGAAAAAAAAAAACCAAAAATCCTAGGAAAATGAAATTCAACCCTCCGTCTCTCACTGGGAGAAAAAAGAGCCGAAAAAAAAACCAAGGGTACCGCAGAAACAGAGGAGCGTATCTCCGTGTCCTTGAAACAACTGCTTTGAAATGTTTTTTGTTTTCTGTCCTTCTCAGGCTCAGTTTAAAGACACAGAAAAGATTGGTGGGCATAGGGTAGCGATAGGGGATACACATTATAAAGTCACCCCAAGACATGAACATACGCAAAATTTTCAGTATTTTTTTTCAGGGGAGAAGATGATAAAGTTAGCAGCTATAAAATGTGTACATTGCTTGCTGCAGTGATAAAAGTCCTTCAGGTGATACAGCTGTTCTGGGTGGTAACTGCAGACTCGAGCCTTGGCTTGCCTCATCCAAAAAGATGAGCCCTGTCAGGCCATTACTACTGTGTGGAGCGGGATTCCTTCATTCCTTTCTGTTGGCATTGACCACATATTAATATGTTTGCAGGGGAAGGTATAATGAGAGGAAGGAGGAGAGTGCCTATAGCCCCGTGGTTAGTGAGGTTTCATGGGCCAGGGCAATAGGCTGAAGTTCAGGTACATAGTCCAAATCAAACAAAACAGGAGCTGGGACTGGGTGTGCAAGGTAGCAACTGTGCTGGTTGTTGGCTCCACTGAAGTCGATAGGTGAATGTTTGTATCTCCCTCTTGCCTTCTGCTCCCCCCATTTTCATCAGAGTCTTCTGTGCCCATGACGCCTGGCTTCAGTTAGAAATACAAATAAACAGGGAAATTACTTGCAGGTCAATTCTTGTTTTCCATTTTCCGTTTCTTTACTTTTTCTCTCTTTTACTTTTTCCTTTTTGTTTTATTTTAGATTTTTACCTGGGTGTACCTGCTTTTGTTTAAAGCTGCCTATTTTCTTTCTCAGCAGATAGTTTGAGAATCATCCCACCTGTTGCCTGCCTGAACCAAGAACCAGATCCCAGAGAAGGACCGTGCCATACTAGTTGGTTGCAGATCTACTCGGATCCTAGTATTGCGAGAGATCTAACAGGTAAGTAAAAGTTGGAGTTCATTCAAGGTGCTGAGACGCTTAGAATAGAAGAGTGCTATTGCCCCTTCTGAAAAAAAAAGTGGCCAGAAGAAGGTGTATGCATGCAAATATGACTTGCAGGAGATTTTTAAATCTGGGAACTAGTATCTTTCCACTAAGAATCTGTGCCTGTGAAATGTTTTCTTCTCAGTTTACACTCTCCCTAGTCCCTGTTTCAAACCCGTTCAGGTAAGGCAGTCAGAAAAGCCCTCCCATCTAGCTTCCTCCTTCTCATGCAAATTAAGGTGTCTTAAGAAAATGCAGGGGGATTTCCTTTGGCAGGAATACTGGAAAAAAACAAACCAGAACAGTCCAAAAGACATTTTTATTTGTTTCTCATTATTGTTTTGGTTTTGCTCTCCTCTTCAGAACTTTCTTTTCTGCATGTCCTCTGCATTCAGTCTTGACCACACCGGCTGGGTAGAGTAAGAGGCTTGTCTGCAGCTGCAGTTTACTGCTTTATTCTCCTGGGGTAGTTCAGGCAAACTTTCCACCACCCATTGCTTCTCCCTAATGCAGGTTGTGTTATATCAGCAAGAAGGTACTTGTACAGATACTTACAGTGCTCTCTAAAGCAAATTGACATCCATCATTTGGTGTCATATTCAGTAAAACTGTTTGCACGCGAGGACTTTGCCAATTTTTTAAAAAAATCATATTTCAATTAAAATAAAAAGTACCCTGGGTAAATGTTAAAACTAGAAGGGGTCTCTGAGTAGCTCACTACTTTGTGTGTTGGTGATAATGAAACTAGCACACGTTAGTTGAGTTGCACACATTGTTACAAAATTAGAAGGAAAGAATGATTTAAAATGAAGTTATTTTTATAGGTCTACGTGTATTTAATGTATAAGGACTTTGACAAACGTCTTCAAAAAAGTTGTTCAAACAGTAGTGTTTGTTTCCTCATATTCAGGTTGAGTCTTTCCCTGGCAAGAAGCTCAGGTTTTTGCACTTCCGTCGTAGAGTATGGCCTGCACTGTGTAAAATATTGATTGAAAATAAGCTTTCCTAAGGAAAGAAAAATGAGTAAAATAATCAAATTTCCTACAACATGTGAATTATGATATACTTCATGTATGATATGTGCTATATGATATGAGAAAGGTTTGCATTTTTATTATGAAAGGACCTTGTTCTTTTTGGTCTTTCTGTCTGACATGAGGTTTTATATGAAAATTCAGATTTTCATTGCTTCTGTGTTAAGTGGAGGGTTCTGCATGATCTCTCTGTTGTGTTTCTGGCTGCTGGTTTGCCGTAGCTAAGGGTGGAGATCAGTGGTTTATTGTGAAGATGCTGGTTTTAAATTCAGAGTTGAGATTGTGGTAGAAACTTTTGGTTTACTGAACTCTCAATTCTCAAAAACAAATCTCATTAAACTGCCACCTATGGTGGGAGTGATTTAAATATTTAATGATGTTTTGACTGGAAAATGAATGAATGTAGAAGGATCTTCTAGAGTTAACACTGAATTTGTTTCTTGCCAGTGTTACTTTTAGCTTGTTCTTCCTTTCTCTAAGTCACTCTCGCGCTCTGGGAGATCCTTTGTTCCGGCTCTTGTTCCCCAAAGTGCGCCCTGCCTGACTGTCAGCACGGATATGTAGTTTTCATCTGTGGAGAATTTTCTAACTTTTTAGTGATAACTGAAAATTTATGTGCTCAGTTCAAGTCGATGAATTGCATGACAAATCTGCAGCAAGGCAGACGCCATCAGGGAGACAGAGAGGCTGCCCGTCTGTCTTGCCAAGTATCTCAGCAATCCTGGGACAGCAGCAGCTCCCTAATGCGACAATGAGCCGTGTTGACTTTTTGATATATGCGGGTACAAAGTTCCCAGTGAAGATTTTGCTTCCCAGTGGTAGTTGGACGCAGCCGGGTATCTCCACCGTACTTCCGTATCTGCCAGAGAGGGAGGGGAAAACATCAGGGCATTTCAGTGCCTTATCAGCCGTGCTGGTGGCTGGTGTGAAGACCAAAAAGGAACAAGCATGCTCCTCACAGACCTCAAGGTGTGTGCCTGCATGTGTAGCCTATTTTCCATAATGCAGCTGAATGTTCACTAATTAGCTATTGCTTGTTTACATTAATTGATCTTATACATATAGGCTATTTTGACGTATTTATTTTTATTTCAAAACTCTGTGCTATTTTTTATGCTGGATATATAGCATCACCATGCATTTATTTTCTGTGTTGACAAGCAGACTTGTTTCCTTGTAAGCAGATGAATTGTTTACTTTTCAGACAAAATAAGAACATGCTCTTTGGAATTATAGCATGATCTGGTCTGTCTGAGAGACTGGTAGGTACACATTACACAAACAACAGGTGTTCAAATTTATTGCTACAGCTAAAATAGCATTTGCTGAAATATATATATAAAAACTGAGATTGCAAGAAAGACTTGAAAATGTGTCCACTTTTTTTATTCACAACCCATTTCTATAGCTCATTTTTAAATAACAATGAAATTGTTTGGGCTTATTTGGTTTCAGAAGAAGTGGAGACAAGATAAAATAATTGGTTATCTTCAGTTAGGTGTAAAGATGTACTTTTTTCTTTTTCCAGGAAATATCCTTGAATTAAAAATAAGCCAGTTGATTTTCCATGGATTTTATCTGAGCCACGAGCTTTAGGTCAATGAGACTTTGATTTCTTTTTCAAAATACCAGATCAATTTATGTGAGGGACAGAGCTTAAGTTTTAATTTCAGTCTCAGTTTTCTGTTTTTATTGTGTTTTCTGAATGGACTCCTGTAGTCTGGGATACTGGTGATGCAGGGCTTGCTTACCTTGACTAGGACCAGTAGTCAGTCACTGGTTGTGCACGCAGTGAAATAAAGCTGCTGAAGGGGAGGCCACAGCCATGGAAGAGAAGAAAAACTTGGGACAACAGCTTATTAAATTGGCCACCCAGCTTCCTAGTCATATAATGGTGATGGCAAAAAGACTCTTGAATCCTACAATTCTTCACGTCTCTGTGGAATTCAGCAGGTGCTTCTGGATACAGAGTCAGTGGGCCCTGTAAATGGGTGGTGATGTTTTCACAAAACTAAGCAGATATCAGCCCCTGAAACACTAACTGTATGGAAAAGGGATAGATGGATTTAGTTTCATTGCTTCCCTTTGCATGTCACAAACGTAGTTTTCACACAAGGAGGATAGAACAGTGTTGCAGTTTAAGCAGCTTGTCTCTAATTGTTGTTGAATTTTACTTTTCTGCATTTATGCCCCTTTTTTTTTTCCCCTTCTTTGCCATTGACTTTTATGGAGCTAATGTAAAGATGGTTTTGATAAACGCATCCTGTATTTCTTAAGCATCAGCTCAGTGAATCTTCCTTTGAGCTGCAAATCCATTCCAAAACTCAGGATTTTAGCCAGGGCCACAGGGCAAAACTCTTATGTTGCACAAAAAAAAAAAAAAAAAGCCAAGGGACTTTTAATGATCCAGCAGAGATGATAGGACCTTGGCATATGAAAAACCCTGATGTAGTAAATCAAAGCAGGCTGTCTTGAGTGTAGTAATATTTCTATGCTAATAAATTAGTGTCATAAGTGATTTGTCAATAAGATGTAGAATATGCTATGAAGGAAGTCAGACAATATTTTTCTTTCACATAGAAAAATAGTGTGAGGTCATAGCAAAATCCTCAACATGATCTTTTTCTAAGAAGTATGTGGGTGCTCTGACCCACTGCACAATATTTGCATATTTAAATTCCTATGTGCCTAAGATATCCTTTAATACCTAAGAAGGATTGGGTAGATGAAGATGGGCTGAGAGAATTTTGGCCTCTGGAGAAGAAAGGACTCTGGGGAGGCCTTACAGTGGCCTTTTAGCACTATAAGATGACTTATAAGAAAGATGGGGACAGACTTTTTAGCAGGGCTTGTTGCGATAGGACAAGATGTAATGGTTTTAAACTAAAAGAGGGCAGATTGAAACTAGAGATAAGAAAGAAATTCTGTATGATGAGGGTGGTGAAACACTGTTAGAGATTGCCCCATCCCTGGAAGTTGGTCGAGGTTAGGTTGGATGGAGGTCTGAGCAACCTGGTCTAGTTGAAGGTGTCCCTGCTCGCTGCAGGGGGTTAGACTAGATGACCTCCAACCCAAACTATTCTACTTATCTTTTGATCTGATTTGTCACACCAGGCCCTGCTCCATACAACCTTCCTCCACTGCTGCTTCAGGCATACACAATTACAGGTAGAAGTCCAGTCTGACCATTTGGCACCACTCTCTCCAGTGACACTGCGGAAAACCCTTAGGAAAGTCATGGGGTTATCAAAACTCTAAGGAGCCATACTCTGATACCTTTGTTTTCACTCATTCCTGCTCGTAACAGGTTTGGAAGTTGCATCTTAGTACAAAATTTAGAAGTGTTATGTGGATGCAATGTGTCTGGAACTTGCTGGGTTGGCTGCAGCAGTGCTGTAAGCCTTCTATGGATCTACTGAAACATGTGCAATACTGAGCAAAGAGTTTCCATCTTTCTCAACATCCAGAGAGTTTCAAAGTATAGAAGGCGGGTTTATTTGCCATGTGTTTCAGGTAAAATTTGCTACTCTGTGATAAGACCTTCTTCTGTAGTAGTAAATCAGAGTCTCTGCAGTTTGGACCCATTAACCAGAGCGCATCAGCCATGGCTCAGGAGCAGGTCTTCAAGGTGGAATCCCGGTGCATCCTCTCACACATCTGTGTATATTTTCAGAACCACCTCTGCACCGTGCCCTGTGGTTGCAGTTTCTTCTTGTGGGTTTCTGATTTCAGGTCGTGATTGCTGGGCAGATGCTTATTCCTATCTCTGGCTGCTGACCCTTGGTTTGACTTTCTGGTTCCTGGTTTTTGGCCATGAACATTCGGCTCGTTTCCCAGTTCTGGACACAGGCCCTAACCTTTGGGCTGGATAGCCCATGCTCCAGTCTGTAACCTTAGACAGCCACCAGGTCATCTGTAGTATGAAATCTAGCAGATAAATTTGGGTGTGTTCATTTTTTTTTTTTTAATTTATGACAACTGCAGCTATTTATTTGTAAACTGGTCTTCTTGTAGTATTTTGCTAGATTGCTAAATGTGAGCTTCTACTTTCCATTAGTTATCACACTGTGCTTAGTGGCCATCCTTTCTTAGGGAGAAAATCACCATATCTGAGCCAGTGGAGTGGGTGAACAGAATGGGTAGCCTGTATAAACATCTCAAATTGGTGGCCACAAGTCCAGTAAATTACACCAGGAAAGGCAATAGTGTCAAAACTTCCACTTCATTTCTATATGAAATGTTATAAACATTATTGATATACTGTATGCATGGTCTGCTTTTTTTTATGGGAGTTCATAATGTCATTCTAGCACACATGACATAAGAGTGTAAACACACACTCAAAATGCGGTCACTCAGACCTATGAGAGTGTCTTGACTGAAACTTGATGAAAATATGAGTTACAAAGTTCACAAAGTATGAAGATAAATTTCCAGAAAGAGGAAAAATTGAAACTTATAATGTGTGTTAATGTTCGGGTGGAAGAAGGGTCAGGTTGCTTTGGCAGGAGAATAAATGGAGGAGTACAAAGATGAGCTGTAAAATGAACTGAAGCTGAAACTTAACCAGTTACAAGTAATATGGAATAGACAATAATGTGAATCTGAGAGAAAAGAAAACTGTTTTCCATATATGCTATATATGTTACATTGTTTATACACAAAGATGGTGTATAGAAATTTTTATATATGTGTGTGTGTTCAACAGAAAAAGCCACAAGATCTGGGTGAATTTTATTTAATTTTGCCCACCAAAAATTCAGGGATAAAAATTTCCACACTGATGCAGTGTTTTTGCTTTGTAATATTTTGATGGAATTAGGTATCCAAAATCAAAGTAATAAGTAATCCATCTGCCCTGTTTCTATGTCAAAATGTTTGACAGTTGCCACTCTAGGAAAAATATGCTTGTTATTTTGCCCAGGCTTAAAGGTAAGTTTTATTATATTCTGTTCATGGCTGTTTCACAGAAATGTGAACCTTACTTCATTTTAGAGCTTAAACCACAACTCATCAATATGGAAACATTTAGATTAATTTTTTCATTAAATTATATGAACTTCCTTGCTAAACTCATCTCCTTCTGCCCTTTGACAAGAGGAACTGTCCTTTACTAGAGTAGTTTTCCTATAGATAGTTTCCTTTTCCCTGAAGCAGGCTAGCTCAGATAAAGGCTAGCAAGATGTTCGTGGGATTTAGCTAACAGTGAATTGAGACTCTCCTTTGCTGAGCAGAAGTGAAGAGGATGGTGGAAGCAGCAAGTTTAGTGCATTGCTTTGCTGTGTTTCTTCCAAATTGGTCCCGTGCAGGAATACAATTTTACATGCTTTTGTTAAACTGTCAGCTCAGAGAATGAAATAAAACAAGTACCTTCTTCAATTTGCTGTTCAGTTAAAATCTGTTAGCATAAAGAGCTGCAGCAGAACAGCAGGGCATACTTTTTATCTAAACTAACTAAACTTTTTACTTGGTTTAAAGCTCTTTAATGGAACTGCCCGTGAACTCGTATGACATTCACCATGTATAATGTTATCTTTTTTTTTTTTCCCCTTCCAAATGAATTAAAAATGGAAAGTACTTCCAGTACTTCTTGGTAAGTACCAAGAAGTCAGATCCCTTGGTACCACAGAGGTCCTTTCTTCATTAGAGGCAGGTAGTTTCCATTATTCATATTTGGTACCATTTCATTTAAAGTCCCACCATTACTTAAAAAGCAAGATATTAATGAGAGATGTTACTGGAGTGCTGTCTTTTAATTTGATATTGTTCGATCCAGCTGTTTAAAATTTCTAAGAATAAAGCCTCCATTACCTTACATTAGAGAAGATTTTTATAGACAAGAATATCTAATTCTTGTCTGGTTTCCCTTGATAGCCAATTGCCTTTCTTAAATCTTCACCATTTACTTCTAGGTTAATCCTTTTGCTTTGCTTAAATAATTTCTCTGATTCCTTCATATCCATGCACTGCAATTAGTTATATATAGATATTTTTCATACCACCCCCATCCACTTAGCTGGTGAGTAGCCAAGTAATACATACTTAGCACTTTTATTTTTACCTCATAAATCAATCATTGTAGCTCCAAAATCAGTTACATTTTTTCTTAAACCATCATTCAATACAAAGAGTCCATTATGCATGTCTGTAAATAATACATTAATTGTGTGGTTTAAATTCATAAACAATGTTACACAATCAACTTCATAAAATTGCTCGCTTTGAAAATTGTGTAGCTACAATTTCTATAATAATAGCTAAAATACAACAGCACTAAGCCAGGCATTGTCACTTTGAATTGCCACTGGTAAAGCAGAGGCCTCTTAAATGTGCAATTATGACAGAAAGTGTTACAGTATTATTCCTTTAAGTACTTTTTCAAAGGTATTCCCCTTGTTTTGTATTGCTGTGCACTAATGGTGTAAGACATGATTACTTCAGGGGAATGGCTTTATTAATATAAAAGAATATTAGTAAAGATTTTTTTAAACTAGATTTTTAAAAAGTGTCTTTTTCACTGTGTTTTATTCTCTATCAGGTTGTCAAAAAAAAAAAAGATTTTGCTCTTTTGTCTTTGGCAAACACTTTTTTCTTGGGATGGAGATAGCAATGGCATGAATAGCAGGATCTACAAGAAAAGAGAACACAATCCGTAACCAAAAGGAAGCATAGTTGTATGTTGATAATTCTTTGTTCCAAGTTTGAAGACTAAACCGAGATCCAGATTCCATAGGCTAGACAGCAGTGAAGGTATTTCTGTTGTATTACAGCATTCAGCTAAGGTAGAGAAAGAGCTGAAATAGGCATTTCAAATCTGGGAAACTGAGGTGGGAAAAGTGGTGAAGGAATCTGCCCAGTATTACAGAATCCGTCGGGAGAATCAGGAGTTTCTGATTCTCCTGCCTCCCCACTGAACCGATCTACAAGACTGTATTTATTCTATAATCTGTTTTTATGCTCTTATCTATTTAATCTTCCCCTCACACCAATTTTTATAAGTATGTCTCTGCAGAGAACTCCAGCGTAAGGAATGTTTCTGCAGATGAACCCTGAGGTTTTATAGTAACACTGTATAATCATTACACGGGAGGTACTCGGCGTTAAAATGGTGCAAATTACCATTGGAAGTGACTCATTCCAGCCCAGGGAAGGAGGGTTTGCTGTCTCTTCTTGCCGCCCTGCCATCGCTCACCGGCGGCAGCAGCCGCTGCTTACATAATGTCACATATGTCACATATGTCCCTCCAGATTGCCCGATCCTGCCGGGGGCAGGGGAGGCTCCACGCACGGCCCCCCTGCTGCTCTCACGGGGGGGGGGGGGGAATCCTGCGGAGTCCCGCTTGGGATTTTCCCATCGGGCTTTTGGGAAGGGGAGACCTCGGCCCGGGCTCTGTGCCTCCGTGCGTGTGCCTGTGCCAAGCGCAGGCAGGAGGAGATGCTGGCAGCCATCGCGCACCTCCCTCCCCACACCTGGCTCCCGCACGCCGGGGCTGGGCAGCGCTGGGGAGCTGCTGGCTCTGCTCCCCCTTTTTCACAGCGCTGTTCACCGGCTCCTTTCTCAGCGCTCCTTGTGTCTCTCCTGTCCATTTTCCCCCGTCATTCCTCTCCGACTAGCAGGGGTAAGTTAGCACTGCCCTTCAGCCACCTGGGTATTCGCACACAAGGGCTGCGTGGTCAAAACCAGTGTCTTACAGCCATTCTTAACCTCTGCTGCACAAAAATAAACTGGGGGAAGCCATCCCGTGGCTTATAGCTGTGATATGGAAATAAACTCAAATGAAAGCCCAGGCATGGAATTAAAGGATTTGGTACCCTACTACTCAAAGTGAAACACAGCCAGTAGCTCTTTAGCATGGGGTACCAGTTATTGCACATGTTATTTGTTTAAACTGAAGATTCCACCACTGCTGAATTGCACCGTAGGTGAAACTCCCAATCTGCTACAGTTCCAGATTTATAAAACAGCATCATAGGGAATATAGGCCTATTAATTTTACAGCCTAATTTCTGATTAGATTTTACAGCACCTTTGATGAACTGCATAGATTTCACCCATTAAAAATGATGACAATCCAGTTCTGTCATTTTAAGTAGAATTAAAGCCAGTATTGCCAAGTATGATAATATCTTACCAAAAAAAAAAAAAAAAAAAAAGCCAACACACACACACACACACATATACACACACATACACACACATATATAAATTAAAATAACCTAGCACCATGTTATTTCTCGACAGGAAAAGGGCCCTTGCCAAGAGAGTGGGACTGTTACCTGTTAGTGCAGTCAAGAGCCTGTGGGTCTGACAGCTGACATCAACAGAAATTCTCCATTCAGGCTGAGCAGGTTAAGAAATGTTTCCTAGCACAGCTATGTAATGTGTCTGTTCGTAATTAAAAGAGTCTGCTAGAGCTGGTTAAGGAAAAGCATAAAGTGAACCATTTTCTATCAGAAAATAGCTTTGTTAAGAATTAAAATATCTACAATGCCTAGGCCTTGTATTAGACGAAACAAATTGTTTTTTAAAGAGGAAAAAGAAATCCAACACTGAAACAGTCTGTTCTTGGCTTACTTTAGAAGCAAACTTAAATAAACACCCCCAAAACCAAAAATGGAAGTGTTGCAATGTGAAAATAAAACTTCCATTTTCTATAATGACAATTTTAAACTTGGGGAAGGGACTTACTCTGATTTGACACATCGCCAGATTCTGCAACCAGACGTAAAATGACATTCTCACTTGGGACATCATGACTTTCCATTTGCATTTGTAGATGCAAGGTACGGTTTCTAGCCCTGATTTGCTACACTAATCCTGTTGACTTCACTTGAAAAGAATGGCACATTTCCCACTAACTTTATTAGTGGCAGGATTGGGCCTCGATGCAATACCTCATGTCACAGCAGCAAAACTTGTTGCCAATAGTCTGTCTCAAGGGAGGAGATTTCCAGTAACTGCTCCCTGAGAACTATTCTAAAAATGCAGCTTTTTTCTGTCCAGCCATCAGGATAATGATATACTCCATCCCCAAAGAGAGGGGCATTGACGGAACTGCATTGATGGCACCAGAGGTCCCTGCTGGCTTGTTCACTAAACAGAACTGGCAACTGACTCTGAAGATAAAAGTTCTTGACGTTTTTCCAAGCTGGTAGAATGGAGCTGAGTGACACTTAGAAATAAATAGAGGAGGGAATAGTATGATCTTGAATGACAGAGAAGCTTTCATGAAAGACTTTCGGGGGGAGACATGGGAGGTACTGTTCCAGGCTTGAGTCTAGGGGATTTGTTGACAGTTGGATAATGTGCATGTTTGCTACCACTTGTATGACATGTAGAGGGAAACAAGAGGAAAAGTTCCAAATGAATCCTTTATTCCCACTTAAACAGTTAAACCCAAATACAGTATATATCTCTTCCCTCCCAATAATTGACTCTACAAATTGCCAATCTCTTCGGAAATCTCTTAGAAGAACATTCTCTCTCCCGACAAGGAAAAGTACTTCATGCAAAACATTTGTCACTTGTCTGTTATCATAATTCATGATCTTATCCTTCATTCTCTTGCTTGTTTAAGCACACAGAAATAGTACTTTTAACCTGAGACTTCAAAGGTAAAAATATAGTGAAGAGGTCCCCATTCTTTTTCTTCTCATCTCTGATCTCAGCCTTTGAACATCAAAGGGGCTCAAAGTTTGGGGTAAGTTCTTAAGGATCCAGTTACTAGAAAGAAATCAATTGAATTTCCATGTTCATATTCACAATAGAGCAGAACAAATATTAATATTCAAAAATAGTTTAATTTAATAATTTACAACAATTAAAACAAGTTGCTGCTTAATCTTTTGCTCAGTACAACGAAGCTCACTCATTCCATTGCTCTGAAAAATCCTCGACTTCTGTCAGTCAAAAATTGCTGGAAAAAAAATAATAACCTAGGAAATACAAAACAATTAGGAATGTAAAATAAATTCCCCAAACAAAGAATGCTACCATTTTAATTACAGTATCACACTGTCATGTAAAAGGTTAACACTTAAAAGATGAATCTTGTACCCTCAATCTATTACCCCTAAGCAATTCTCATTTTCACATTAATTTTTGTAGGCTGCCATCTAAATTAAATACTTTTCAGTTCTGTCAGTTTATCTCTATATGTATTCTCATTACAGCAGTCACTAGAGCCAAAATATTTTAATCTTCAGTGTAATCCCTGTAGGCCCATATTCTTAGCTACAATTTTAGGGGTTCTATAACTGCTCTTTTCCTTTTAAATGGTGGCACTCCTTTGTGCAGAAATTCTTGCTCTTGTAAGGACTTTCTATAAACAAGTAAATTCTGCAGTCTGTTGTGAAATTACCTTCATTGTCAGTGCTAGAGAGTTACAAATCCTCTCACTCCCCACCACTCACCCTTGAGGTTCTGTGTTCTCAGGAAAGGTTCTAATGACACTATTCTGGTAGGTTTTATTTCTGGTCATTTAAAAGCCGAGTCCTGGGGACAAAACTCTTAACGTTTCCTTCTTCACAGGAAAGACCAAAATAAAATTAAACAGCTTAGACATGAAGCACTTATTAAGCATTTCATGGCATCTGACAGACATAGCTGAAGCCAGAACCCCTCAGAAAACAATGCAAATCGTACTCAGACCATCACCAGGCAGAGCAGCCCAGAGTGCCTCTGTCAGTCCTAGTGCTCTGATCAGCCTGGCAGAACGGTGATGACACACTAGTGTTTCCTTTAGAAGAAAATCAGAGTTTGCATAGAAACGGTGCCCACATCTAGTTTTATTTCAATATGTAGAATATAGCTATAGTGCACAAGCACCGGGATTCAGGAGCTGAAAAGCGCTTCTGAATCTGCCAGTTGGGATACACCAACTTCTTCTGAAATATATATGGGATACAAGCAGAAATCCACCACCCGGTGCCCATGGAATAGCTTTAAGAACACGAGTAGACAATGTGTGGGTTTACATCTCTCTTTTTTTTTTGTTTTTGTGAAGTCAGTGATAAAGCTTCCGTTAACCTGGAACGGAATCACCTTCCAGAATGCTTAACATGGTAGCATCAGCCCCCTGACAAATATCTCTTATAATTAAAAGTCAAAGTGCATGAAAAAACCTGGTAGTAAAAGAGCAGTAATAGCTTAAATAGATTTTGTGGTGTATTAGTAGCCACCGTGAGAGACCAGCAGGTATGAAACACGCATTAGTCTGTACAATACTCGCTCTGGAAACAGCGCTTGCTACAAAAGATGAAATTTGATAATCGGCCTCCTTGGCAGATCAACAAGCTGGGCATTAAAATAATCTAGCCTAGGGAACATAAAAGCATGAGTGAGCAATAAGCAAAGCATATTTAGTTCAACTAATAATAGGAAGCCTTAATCTTTTGACTGCAACACTGAAAGAAGAGCTTGCAATCATAAAACATATAGAGTTTTTAAGCAATGAACCTGCATTGAATTTTAAAGATGGGTTAGAAGTTCAAGTGGGTTTGGGTTGATGGCAAGAGCCAGCCATGAACAGCTCAGGGTTTTTCTCTGATTTTAACTGAAGAAAATTGATGCTTGTAGAGGCTTTTATGCTTACCAGCTTGTCAATATGGTAATAGCACCATCTGAAATTGCTGGTTTGGTTGACAATATCTGTGTCTTGTCGGCACAGAAATGAAATCCAGCATCATGCCAATGACCAACGCTGCTCACAGGCAGCTTCAGATTGCTGAGTAAGAACAGGGCCAGAGTGGAACCCTACAGAGCACAAAAAATAAATGCTCTAGGAGAAGGACACAAATTACCCTTGAAAATATAATGCAGGTAAAAGTTGGATAAATATGATTTAAGCCAATTTAGAACTGTGCCAAACAGGAAGATAGAGTTCCTCAGGCATTCAAGAAGAACATCAAGATCTAGCAAAATGAGAGTATCTGGGGTACGAGAGCCTGTCTTTAGGAGAAGGTTACATCTCATTGCTGTACTGCTGAAAATTTTAAGTAGTGGAAACCCCACCCAAAATACAGAATCTGTTTCCATACTCACTGAAGTCAAAAGCAAATCTTGTTTGTCTTTTGGTGATGCTGGTTTCAGGGGATGTAAAACAACATAGAAATTCTTGGAGGGATTTTATGCTTCGTGTTGTGTATCAACTTATAACAAACGGAATTAATGCATGGTGTGGCACTTCTTGCTTTCTTCTGGATTCCAGCAACTGAATAACGCTTATTGCTACTATTTTTTCGTTTAAGACCAGAAGGGACAATAAAAAGACAATTAAACCTAATAATGGGACGACAGGTTCTGTAAATTATGATTTTTTTATCAATTTTTGAGAATTTAAGAAAAATTCAATAGGTTACTTTTTATTTTCTGGTTTATAGATTTTCTTTCTACCAGAAGCATTCTAGCAGGATCAGAAAATGTCAATGAAAATGTTCAGTGATATTTCAATTCTCAGAGAAGAGATAGGGGAAGGAAACAATGAAAACTCAGAGGAGAACAGCTGTGCAATAGGAGGAAAATTTGAGTATTCTCTTTTGGAGTGTCTGGGCCATGCAATTTATCCCACAAATTAAAAAAACAAAATAAAATAAATTTTTTTAAAAAGTGGGTTTTTTGGATATGAAGGTTCAAACTGGAAAAAAGCTGATGAGTCATAGAAAACAGAATTACATGTCTTCATGTCATGATTTACACTGTGTTTTGCTCATAAATCCAAGTACAGCTTATTACTGGAATTGCAGTACATCTCTGATACTGGGAAAGAGAATTTCAGTAGAGAATAGTGAGAATCATAACAAAGTAAATTGTTTATACCTTTTATTTTTCTTTATAGAAAGGACATGAACAAAATCTATTTACGATTGAAGAAATAACTCTGGAAAACATGTGAAACTATTTGTTTCAAAAATCCAAGAATTTATCTGATTTGTTGTGTCATTTATTAGCTTTCTTTAAGCATCCATATGAGCAACATCAATCAAACAGCATGAGGGGAAAATTGCAAATAACTGGTACATAAAGTAGCTTGGGAGATGTGAAAAAATATTTTTGGATTTAATTATTTTTTGTTGTCTCAACCTGGCCAATTTAACTGCTTAATAATTATTTGTTAAATAATTGTGACTAGTGATCACCTTTTCAAGAGTTTAAATCTGCTCTAGGCAAACCACACAGACAATTCTTTTTTTTCAAACACATTTTCTCAAGTAACTGTTTCTGTATGTTTCTGCTGGTAGACAATGGGCCAGGCCTTTGAAATATTTAAGAGTTATTAGGGATGTAGAACGTAACATATTTTAGGAGCTGCCTGTAAGGAGCCATGTGAGTCCTTACCCTTATATTAAGAAAGTTAACAATAGTGTTGTGGAACTGGTGTATCAAGAGTTTCAGTATTGTTTATATTAGAGAAGGGATTTTAGGGGATGGAATAATTTTAGAAGGAGTTTTTTCAGAAAAAAACATGGATCCATTTGCATTTTGTATAAGATGACAGTATTCTGCTTAAATAAAATGACAAAACAAAGCAAAAAGTAGGCACAGCAGGTTAGACAAAATTCAGCAGGTTAGACTTGAAATGTTGTTTCCAAACCAAATCAACATAAAACAAAAATTACAAATTATTAACAAAATGCAATTGTTTTCTCTACTCAAGCTTTTATTTTAAAGTAGTTGTTTTGGCCACTGTAATGCAGCAGAATGGATGTTGCTCAAATTAAGAATGTAACCCAGATATTCTCTGTGCTAAGTCATCAAAACTCAGAATGAATTTTCTTCTCCACAGAAAAATACTTTCACCCCCTTTTTTTTTAAATCATATATCAAACAAGAAAAAAGAGATGCAATTATTCCAAAATTAGAACTACATATATGGAAACAGGGCGTAGTATGTGCTGTTTATATATGGCAGTATCCTCAACGTTCCCACTCCTTTTGAAGCAAGGACAGTCTTGGCTAGGCAGCTCTCTAAAATATATGCAAAAAGTGGCAAGGGAAATTTCCCAGCTCTACGAGGGGATGTAACTTCTGTGAACAGAGCTGTTGCTTTGTGGTTTATGGTGACTTGAGTCACTCCTGTGTTTCTGACAGTTTTATGTCAGGTGTAAACTACTGGTATGACGATCAACAGCATCAAAGCTGGATTTGTTACATACCTAACATTTAGTGAAGCTAATGTCTCCTAATAAAACCTAGATATTTGTATGCTAATAAAAATATGCAAAGATATATTCTTGGATTACTTATAAAAGCACAGCTAACATGATTCTGATAAACTCTTCATGTAAAATACAATCAAGCAGAAACTTATCTGACCTTACATGGCCCAGTGATTTGAGTTCCTTAAGTTTTTTGATACACAATTTAAATGGCTTTTCTCACTAGGCATGTGTATGTAAACAGAAACAAAAATTAAATTGTGACTAAATTTGTGATGTTAGGTAGGTAAGCAACAATTTTTTTGAGAATATTTCATCCTCAGAACTGGAACCAAGTTTTCAAAATAGTCCCCTTTTAGGTACCTAGACAAAGAAGCCAGATTTTCCCCAGAATTTCTTAGTTGTACATAAGTGAATATGTGGGGAGTGAAATAGATTTAATAAAAATACATGAGATGCACAGTTTAGCTTAACACAGCAGTTTCCTGTACTTGAGTCAGAGCTCTTAGTATCATTTGTACTAAAGAATATTATTGCAATTTTAATATGTAATTAAAGTGTTCATATATTTTAAAACATTTGTCCAGCACCTGTGTTATTTTGAAGGGCAAACACAGGACACTTAAGCTTTGCTTTTTTAGGTGCTTCCTAATGGTCCTTTCCAGAACTTTATTCATTTGCAGTGTGGTACTGGCTGCCAGATCGCGTGTGTATAATTTGTACGTACTGTTCATTTCATTTTAGAACATGCTGTTTCAACAGCATGGCTTGTGTCATCATGAGAACCTCGACAAAGGGTTACCCAGAGCTCATGTTAGCCAGCCAGAAAAACGGGGCTGTGAAACAAAATTGTTACTGAGAGTAACTTCTGAAAGCAGAGTGTGAGAGAGGGCATGATTCTTCAGTCCTCTTTCAATCTGTTACTGCTGACATGGGGAACACCTTTGTCAGAGAAAAGAGGCAAATACAAATTCTGACAGGAAAATGAACATTCTGAACAGTTTCAGCTACATGCCTATAGCCTTCTCAAATGTTATCATAGCACGGCCATCGACCCACGAGTAGGGGCAGTGCTTCTGCAGTGTAATACCTGCTCTACTGGTACTTTCTCATGCCAGTTTATGAGTAGTGACTCCAGCATGGTTATTTTCTGGATGTGCTTTCACACTACCAGGAACGTGACTCATCAGAACAATGTTCTCAGAAATACACTCTTCATGTTTGTGCACGTGGGATGAAATTGTAGAAAATTCACAAGTACAGGATGCTCTCTTCTGGATAAAAACCCTGGTATTTTATTCTGGTAAAGTAATTAGTGTAAGGTAGTCATATCAACTTAGCACCAGCCCCTTTGACTCTTCCATGAAAGGTGTTACAGGAGCTGAAAGTAGTGTTTCTTTCCTGCCACTAAATGTAAGACCTGAAGTGTTAGTCCTCATTTAGGGTCAAAAAACTGCACACCCCTACCACAAAAACACATATGGAGAAGTAAGCCTCACCCTAGCTCGTGCTTCAGAACAGATACGACGTGCTGGAGGCATGGCCAAAACTCACCAGATGCTGCAAGCATATGATTCCTCCATGAGAGTTTATATGGTACAGCTGTCTTTAAATGTTTCTGTAATTGAAAAGACTCTAGCATCTGGTCCTTTGCTTATTACTCTTAGAACAAATAGTCATGATCTGAAGTCTACTTTTAAATAATGCAGGAAAAAAAAATTAATTTGAGCTGCTAAGGGTACATTCCTCTCAGATGACCTGCTTGGAAGTACTTGTAAAAATGGAAGTAGACTCTGTAATTTAAAAAAAAAATAAATAAAAAGGAAGTGGAAAACAGCTCCAGTAGGGAATGATACATGTGTGCATACAAATACCTTTATAATTTTAAATGTAGGTGGATGAAAAAGCAGTGGTGTGTAGTTTTTATGACTTTCAGCTATAGAGTGTGTTACTCTTCCCTTTACATGTTATCAGGTAATTCAACTCCACCAACAACAGTTGCAGACTTGCTGCTGTCATGAGGAAAACAGGAGATGCTCTACAGTACCCCCTGCAGGAACCCTTCCCTGGACCCCTCCTTCCTCTGATAACACTTGCAGGGTTCCCACTGATTTCAGTTATTCCCAGATAGTACTCCTGAAGAACAGCAGACTTTTGCACCTTACTACTTCAGATTTATGGATGAACGCTGTTATACGATGATCATTAATTTAGGAAAACCCCCTTTTAAGTCCTTTATTGAATAAACAGGATTCATAATGATTCCTTTTTTCTTTTTACTTTCTATTTTTTGGGGGTTTCTTTTGTGTGTGTGTGTGTGTGTGTGTGTGTACCTAAATTCTGGAACAACTAGGTGATTTAATCCTCTGTGAAGGCACCTTTGAAATGGTGGGTAATCTGACATATTACGTGAATTGAACTAGGCTGAGTCAAGGACAGAATTTCATTATTTGTCTATGTAAGGCTGACAAACTACTTTAGAGGAAGATTTAGTCCGGAAATGCATTTCTGTAAAGCTACCTAGCTTCTCGACCGCATCCTAAGCCTCTCATGTCATGACTGGATGCCATAAAGCAAGGCCTTAATTATTGTGATTGAAAAAGGTAGTTTCAGAGTGGTTAGCTTTTTGAGAGCCTGAGATAACCTTAAAGGAAAATCAAAATAAAAGCAACTGTAGTTCTCCCAAGCTCTTCAAAGCACCTTATGTGATTTAAAAATAAGCTAGCATTAGCTTAAAAATGTTTGGGAATAATAAAAAAGCATTTGCATTTTCTTTTTGATAATATGTGTCTTTTTACCATATGGCACAGACCTATGTGTTTCGCTTCAGCAAATTAAAGACAAAGTTTGTTACTGAAGATGTAGCTTTGCTCATAATTTTTAAATGCATTATTGTAATCATCAAAATTATCAAAGGAAAGTTGTAGGTACATCAACTATTTATTTAACCATGTTTTAAATGGTGACAAGAGATTCATTTTGTTCTTCAATAATGTCAGAACCAGAGTTGTATTTTGGTTTTGATTAAAGTCTTCCTAAGTCAAAAATATAACTTTCTGTCTTTTAAAGGAGGGGGTGCATTATTATATATTTATATATATATATATAGAAAGAAGTCATTCTTACCAAAGAATGACACCAATAGCTCTCCACTAAATGCTTGCAATTCTGGGAGTAAGTTCTAAAGTGAGCTCTATAAATACGTTTTTCCCTTCAAAGACTGATGCAAAGGTAGTTTATGCTTTCCTGTCACAATTGGCCTTCCATTTAACAGCATCTTAGAGTGATGAATTCCCTTTGAAAAAAAATTAAACAAGTGTCCTGTTTCGCGATATAAGAAAGTGAAGGTGTAGACACCACCTGCAGATGGTAGATAGGTACAGCCATGGGTGCTCATCTTTTATGCTTGGGGAGTGAGCCTTTGTTTAGGTTTGGTTGAAGAATGCTCAGGAAGGACCAACAAATACACATCACTACTTTCATACTTCTTGAGTAATGGTTTTCACTGTGTGAAGGAATTGTTCCTTTTCTTGTACAGGGTATTTATTTAGTATATTGTTTGAATTCTCATAGTTAAGTAAACATGGACTAGTGGCACAACTCGTGATACAACTATTAAGTGGTGGAAATAACCTACTAAATCTATATGTTGTATTTTTTAATACAGTCGCAGCTGATTGTATCTTACTGAAACTTGTGTCCTCAAGCAACTCTGTGTTACCTGACAACAATCATTTTAGCAAATACTCCACACGCACAGTTTTTCTGTTGCTTGTCCAAGATTCCTCATTTTGTAGGTCTCTCATCTACGCAATACGTTCCCTAAGGTTAAGAATGAAAGAGGTCTCTACTACAGACACTCTTGATTGAAATAGCAGATAAATTGCTGCAGTAATGAGAAAATTTCCTTTTCCCTAGATAACTCAGCTGCTTAGCATTGAAAAAAATTTGAGATGAAGATTCCTTGTGAAATAAAGAAATTAAGGATAACTTCTTTACGATCAGAATTTGCTAATGAGACTACTATGGAAATGAAGAGCAAACCCATTATTTTAATGGAAGTACGATCAGGCTATATTACAAGACTTATGCTCTCAAAAAAGGAGACTTGTATAAACACTGTGACATGCAATGGCTTTAGAAAATGCTGCTGCATGTCTGGAAGAAAGTGGTTAAAAACACATGATGAAGTTAACCTAAATCTTTCATTGGCTTAAAAAAATAGGTCAAGTAATACATTACTAGCTCCACTCTAAGCCTGTACACAATCCTTACATTCCAAAGTGAAAGAGGTTTTGCTTAACATTCCTACATCTACTTTCATTCATGGTATCTCTCGGTTAAAATAGTTAGCTTTTCATAAATGTGGCTCCCTTTTTCTCTCTTTAAAGGGGAAATTCCTGTGCTCTTTAACCATATTAGTCTCTTACTAGAAAGACGCTTGAATAGATCATTTATTTTACCTGAGTTTTAAAACTAAAACATTGGCATGTGTTAATGCAGTAATTACCACGCAGTTTATATGTGACTTGCAAACAAATGCGTTTCTCTTTCCTCAGTCTTTGACTTGCAGAAGTAAAGTATCATGAAGTATTCTGTAAAGCGTTTGGCAGACAGCGTGCGACACGTCGAGACGTTTGTTAAACACAGGCTCACAGGAGGTGTGATGAAGGTCGCATGCACTTTGTAGCTTCGTTTATACAGCCAAGTTCAGCCTGTGTCTCTGCGTACTCTCTTCTTTGGTGGCAGCAAAGTCTAAAGAACAACTTGACATTTAGTGCAATTTCTGACAGCAGAGGTTTGGGGGATGTCGCCTACCAAAATGGAGGGCTGACTCTTCTTGGGAAGCACTGCCCAACTCTGTTTTTTTTTGTTTGTTTTTTTTTTTTTTCTTTTCTTCCTTCCTCCCAAACTGTATTTATTTGCCACGTAGGCAGACAGCATGGGTTTGATGAGCCGGTTTGCCCCCGATCCTGGAAGCGCTTCCCCCCGCTTGCCCTCCTTCCTCCGCGGCACAGCCCTGGCACAGCCGCCGGGCGCTCTGGCACAGCCGGCAGGGATGCTCCCCGCTCCCGGTGGCCTGGGAAGCTGAGGCCGACGATAAAGAGACGTGCTGGGAGCCGACAGGGCCGGGGCCGGGGCCGGGGCCGGGCGGGGGCAGCGCCAGCGCCAGCCCGGGAGCAGCCGCAGGTGCCGGGGCCGCTGCCCTCCCCGTGACGCCGACCGCTGCCGGGAGCATCCCGGCTTTTCTTTCAAAATAGCAGTAATAATAACAGTAACAATTTCAATAATAATAACAATGAAGTTTCTAGCCCGTGTTTTTCGGAGGAAAGGCTGAAAACATAAGCTCTAAACCGACAAGTACTGGTGTAACCCCCTCCCCCCCCATTATTCCAAGGCAGCCGAAGGGGAAAACGAAAAAGGAAAAAACAAACAAAAAAAAGTGTTATTTTTAAGCCACCGCCGTTTTCATTAGATATGGGTCCTCCGGTGCTGTCGCTCGTAAGTTTGTTTCCCGGGGGTTCTGCGCCTCCAGTCCGATTAATTAGAGAGGGCAGGAGGGGATGCGATTCGAGTACGTGCGGCGCGGCCGCCCTGCCCTCGCCGGGGCGGGGGGCGCATCCCTGAATGCCCGCATCCCGCCCTGCCTCCCTGCCGCCCTCCCCGCGCCGGGGGTTACAAAAGGGTTAAGAAACTTGGCTGGAGAGATGAATGGCGCGGCGCGGGGAGGGGCCGGGCTGCGCCGCGGCAGGCGAGGTGGAAGGCGGAGAGGGAGGATCGCGGCTGCGGGTTAGGCTTTGAAAGTCAGCCTCGCAGGCATTGCAGCAGAGCCCCGAGCCGCGGAGAGCAGCGCAGCGGAGCTCGGCTCGCCCTGTATGTGCACGGGGATGCGCGGGGCGGGGGGGAGACGCGCGGACTCGGGGATGGTGGGAGGCGGCGCGTCCTGCCCTGTCCAGCCCTGTCCTGTCCTCCAGCCCCGGGGACCCATCCGCTCGCCTCGGCTCTGGCAGCCGCCGCTCCCCGGAGCTCAGCGCCGGGACC
>VZTI01001640.1:1178196-1210832 GCA_013397865.1 Struthidea cinerea | reverse complement strand
CCCGAAGCCCTCTAAATGTGAATTTTAAATTTTTTTCTTCCCCGCACTTCCACCTTCCGTTTTTCCCTACGGAGCACGTTGTTCGAGGCTCTTCTTTCTAAGTGTCAGCGGGTGATTAAGTTGGAAGGTAGTGAGACCGAAGGAAATGTAGTATGGGCAAAACGAGGGGCAGCGTTGTAGTGAGCAGACAGCCTTGTGTCTGTGCTGCACCTTTCTTCGTCTGTCTTGTGATTTACTGGGCTTTTAATTTAAAGAAGGATTCAGCTAAAATGCTTGACACGTGTTGAAGGTGTTGGAAAAAACAGTGGGATTTCTGGTTTTGGGATTATGTTGTTGTTAAGAAGGCTGAAGTGTAAGTTTTCCTCTTTTGTCTCATCTCTCTGGAATCTGTAGACTATATTATTCCTTGTTTTATTTTGAGGGGACCTGCTGCAGTGTCAGACAGCTCACAGGCTGATTAGAATTTAACTGAGTCATGGCACTATAAATGTTCAGAGATACCGTAAAGCTTTATTTAACAAAGAGTGCGAATCCATTCTGCGAAGACCGATGGGGAGGAAGCAGTCCCTTGTGGAAAGGGGGTGGTGTATTCCTGAGCGAGTAGGAAACATTTTCTTTAATACTCAAATGAGATTTACTGTTTCTAGGGCTGACTGAACACATGAGAGAGTGACACATAAGGATGCCAGATGACAAAAGCTCTCTGAGCTGAGAGTATCCTGTGCTTGGGATCAGGTTTAATGGCATCTGAGTAATTCTTACTATATGGGCATCAGTAGCTAACATCTTGGAAGGCAACAGTTCTCATTGAGAACGGTGTTCAGGCAGGTTTGGGGTTTTGGCTGTCTGAGGCAGCTGTCTTCCCAAACTTGTGGTCAAGAAGTTTGACTTGTTGTTTTGTCAGTGGTCTCCTGGGATAGAGGTGACACGGACTCCAAAGCAAGCAGCGAGTTAGTTGTGAGTGAAGTGCATATGTAAGGGTGTTTGTGTCCTGAGTAGGATGGAAGAGGTAAGGAGTAGTGACTGCGTGTTTTGGGCAGGAGTGAAATCTGACCTGCTGTTAGATTGGCCTGTGCTTCTGGGTCATCTAATGAGCCAGAGCTGTCAATGGCTTTCAGGTTTTTGTAGGCCGTGCATGCACAGAATACAGCATGCAAATGCCAAACCATGCTGGATTGAGGTTTGGGGTTTTTTTCCCTCCTGTTAGCCTTGAGGTAGAAAATTGCAGAAGAAAACATGCTCTTCTTCTCTGCTCCCCATACTTGCTTCGTTTTTTAAAGTGAGAGATGTGCTAACCAGAATTTATTATAGTCATAAAAACAATGTTGATAAAGAAGTAAAAGTAAATAATGTTTTTTGTGCTGTAAACTTAAAAGGGTGATCTAATCACTGGCTGTATCACCTGCGGTGTTTCATAGTTGTGTTTGGGGTAAATTTGTTCTGTAAAAGGCATCAAGGAAAACATTTTTAAGTGTTTCAGTAAAGATTATAGAGCCCAAACATGAATTAACTTTATGGTGATCGTATTTGCCTGTAGTTTTGCTTGTTGCGGGATTTGCTTAAAAGAACTGACAAAGTCTTGCTTGCTTAAAGCTTATTTTGTCTCTTCAGAGCTAACTTTATTTTCCAGGCTTTGAACATTGGCAAAAAGTTTATATAATGCCAACTTTATTATCACTAGTGGGAACACTGTTAATTCTACCATTGACAGTGTGGGACATGACTATAATAAAAGATTATTTCTCGTTTGCATTGTGCTGAGCACATGTATAAACTTGCCCAAGGCAAAGCCAGGGAGTTGCATTTCCCCCAGTCAGCTGTCCTACTCTAGGCCTGTGCTTGACACCTCCTTGTAGGGCTATCAGAGAAGACATGAAGACCATAATATTTTTATGAATTATCATTTTACAGTAGGTCTTCAGAGCTTGCCTGTACCTCAAACCCCAAAAGTCCCACTGTGAAAAGAGAGGGAAAGTGAACTGAAAAGGCCTTTTCGGTGATGGCAAAAGCAGGGCTTGCCTCAGATGTAGAAAGAAATGATGGTTCTTGCCCCAGCAGATGGCTTTGGTGGTGGTGTTTGTGTCGTCACCTATCCTGCATTTGGTAGTCCATAATACAAAACAAATTAACATTCCAAAAACTATAAGGTGTGTAAAGCAAGTGGTCCAGATGTGAAGTGTTTGGGAATAAAATATTCTAGAAAACTTTCTAGTGGAAAAAAGTCTTGTGGTTGTGTTTCTTTTTCCTGTATGTGAATGTACACGGAGTGGAGGGGATCCAGAAGGGAGCCTGGGGAGAGTGTGGGGTTCCCAGCTTGGTGCCTGGTTTGGGGGCTTTCCATGGGGCCTGCAGGCAGGGCAGGGCTCATCTCCCACATGCTGAGCGATGAGCAGGAGGCAGGGTTAATAGGATAGCTGTCCTGTTAATTCCTGTGGACTTCTTTTGGGACAAGAAGTGCAAATTTTGCATTGCTGCTCAGGAGGGCAGGCAATGACAGGCAAGCGGAAAGGTACGTAGGTAGGGAATGAAGCCTGAACAGGAGGAGAAGGTGTGAAAGAATGTACATAAATGTACAATAAAGATAAAAAGCATAAATTTGACAGTCTGTCTAAACAGTCTTGAACTAAAGACAAAAAGGTTAATGGTAACAGCATTTGTGGTTTGCTCTTTCTTCCTGCCAACAGGCCAAGACGATAAGAACAGTAACTCTGAGCTGTGCCGGCCTGCCTGCAGCAATGAGGGGGAGAGCTAGGGGGAAATTATTTAACAGGGTTGTGGCATTGCTTTTGGGCATCTTGGTGTTAGGGTTTCACTAGTTGCTTTAGAAAACACTGCATTAGAAAACAGCATACAAGGGTTGGCAGGCAGTACTTTGGGTGAACATCTGGGATCATGTGAAAACTGTCCTGTTTCCCAGTGGGAAGATATTCCTTGGGAAAAGTGGGCAGAGGCATTCTTTTGGTAAAGATGAATGCCTGCTCTTTAGGGTTTCTGGATTATTTATTTCAAATACTTGGAAATGCTACCGGACCTATTTAGCACTTGAAAGAATTAATTTGGTAATTTATTTGGCTGTCTGTTGCAGGTCACTTGGCTTGATGGTTAAAGAAGGAGAATAGGAACTAAAACTCATGTAAATAAATATTCATGTGTAGAAAGGGGAAGAAGCAGTTGCTAGACATCTTAGCTTGGGTCAACCCCCTCCTGGCATAGTCTTCTCATACTTAAATTGTTACTGGAGCTCGTTGCTCTTGTTTAGTTGCCTGTCTTGAGTGAAATTTTGTTTTCATACCACTTATTTCTAAATACCATTGCCTTCAGCAGAGGAAGACCAATTTTGCTTATAGACAAAATCAGATTAAAAGCAGAAGCTACAGATCTTCTGTTTTAGTCACTGGTTTCTAAGAGGCTGAGTTTAATGTAGGAAAGAAACTTGGTGTTGTGAAAGACTTCTGAGGGAATGATCTTCCTCCTCTCAAGAAAGGAAGTTGAGGGAGTCCTCGTGAAGAGATCAGGCGCTAGATGTAAAATGTGTTCCAATCTTGGATGAAACTATTATTTGAAAACAAATAAGGGAGTATTTAATTTGTCCCAAAAACTAGTCAATGAAGTTGACTTCAATGTGTAGAAATGTGTCCAAGCAGTAAGTCTTGCTCACAGATGAACAGTCTTTTGATCTCATTGGTCCTAGACTTGGTATTGTTGTTCTGATTTTTTTGCCACAGCAACTTTAAGATTCATAGCTACCTGCTTTATACTTCTTCTCTGTGCCTCATCCCACTGTGAAAAGAGAGGGAAAGTGAACTGAAAAGGCCTTTTCGGTGATGGCAAAAGCAGGGCTTGCCTTAGATGTAGAAAGAAATGATGGTTCTTGCCCCAGCAGATGGCTTTGGTGGTGGTGTTTGTGTCATCACCTATCCTGCATTTGGTAGTCCATAATACAAAACAAATTAACGTTCCAAAAACTATAAGGTGTGTAAAGCAAGTGGTCCAGATGTGAAGTGTTTGGGAATAAAATATTCTAGAAAAGTTTCTTCTTTTTTTCTCCCCAATTTTTAAAACGTATTGAAGGAATATGGATTTTTTCGCAGAAATAACAAATTCTGTTGTCTTTGAACGGAACTCTCATAAACCTTTTGTAGTCACTTGGAACAATACAAAAAAGACTATTTAATGCTGACCTAAAGAAATCCCATCTATACGTTGAACCTTGATGGCAATACTGTATGGAGTGGGTTTTTGTGCCTTGTTTTCTGTTTTTCCCTACTAGATAGCAATCTGTCTTCTCTTGGAAGTAGGAATGATTAAATTCACCCATTTGTCAGTGGTGAAAAACATTTTGTCTACATCTATAGTATAGAAGAGTAATACTGGTATTAACTGTTTTTTTCAAATTCAGGTGACTTCAAAAGATGAGTATGTTTTTTTTTAGTAGTGCTGCTTTCTTCTGCTCTGTGGGACCTCTTGTCCTGTTTTTCATTGGCCACAAAAGATTGCACATCCAGCTTATTTACCCTTTCAGTAAAATGGAGTTGAGAAGGCTTTGAACTGTGTTTATTAACACCTTTGTCACTGTACCTGTCATTTCTCCGTTTATTTTTACTGTGATGGTAGATTTTTTTTCCCTCCCTAATTGAATACAAATGTTGAGGATTGCGCGCCTTCTGTGGTGCAACTTACCTTTTCATTTTGTGATGTATGTGGAAGAAGGATTTAAAATAGTGTCTGCATGTAATATTCTGGGGTATTTACTTATTTTTCAGCTTAATTGGCTCTGTTGTTGGGCATCTTTTGCTGGGTCTTGGTGCTGGCAGTAGTCCAGCATGCTGCTGTTATTTCATGTACCTGAAAGCTTTGAATAGGTGTTTTTTTGGATGATGACCCATTGATCAACACCTGTATCTTTTTTCCCAGTTAGCAAGCACATTGCAGTGGTCAGAGTTAGATGTTTTCTCTAATCTGGCTTGAACCCACGTGTCTTTGTGGAGGAAGAAATGCTCAGATGTGCCCCCAGCATGCACTCTTCCCACTCTTCCCCCTCTCTCCTACTACCCACCTGTGGGGTCCTGAGTGCTAGAGGTGTTTAAAAAGCTTTTGTATGCATTTTTTGTGGGAACAGAAGCTAAAGGTGTTGAAATAAGGAGAGGAACTCTTCCATTGCCAAGCAGGAGGAGGCAGGGGAAAGTTAAGCTAAGTGGTGGAGAAGGTCTATTTTATTTCTTTCTTTAAAGTGTATTTTATTGTATTTAAATTTGACTCTATGCATAATAAGCTTTCTGCTTGGGTGGTAACCTGATGACCTTTAATAGTGAGGCTTGTCACAACAACAAGGCTGAAACAGTAGAAATAAGAATGATCTGGGTTAGCTGTAAGTTTGCAACCTTTAGCAAAATTTCACTTAAGAACCGTAGACAAGTGCCGAGAAGAACTTTTAAGTTTGTGATTGTAATGGATAACATTTTCTAACTAAAGTAAAATAGTGTTGTATACTGTTCTTAAATCTCTCAAAAGCAAATATTACAGTTTCTACTGGTTTATTTTTTTCTAATTTTGTGTCATTTAGCATTATGTTCACCTGTTACACTATTCTCTTGTCTTTTCCTTATGTATATGTAAATTAATAGAGGCTCTTTAAAAACTGATTTTGATGTTCATGGGTGCAAATTTGAAGTGTTAAGCAGTAACCACTACGTAGGAAGGAGGGCTTTCATGTGACAGCTGTTTTTTGAATGAAACGAAGGAAAAGAGGACTCTGGCTTAGAGTTGAATGTGGATTGTGTTCTTGCAGAAATGATGTCCCCTTAGTCAGTACCAGTCTAGACAACATGAATTGTTTCTACTAGTTTTACTCATGGTTCTGTCTGGAAGATTTTGATTTCTGAAGTTTGGAACTACATTTTTCTTCTGAAATAAAAATGTTATTTACAGTTCATACTAGCCAAAATAAAGCATTGCTTTCTGTTACACCAACGGTAAGAAAGTGGATGGAGGCATATTAGGTAGGAAAAAATGGTTTTGCAGACTTTCATAGGGTGATTTCTGCTGTTTTTTTCAGATCAAGCATGAAATTTTTCAGGAAGAAAATTAATGCATCCTTGGACTCCTGAAGGAAGAGCTTTCCTAATGGAACCACATTCAAGGTAAATAATTTGTTTAGGTTGTTTACCTTGTCTCTTTGGTTTGGGGTTTGTTCTTTGTCTTGCCGAAGCTGTCAGACAACTGTGTGTCATGTATAAACCTTTTAGGATTATAATATGTTTCAAAGTGATAAATGTTCAAGGTAATCCCTCTCTTTTTCTGTAAGAGTTGGTGTTTTTTTTAATATTTGTGCTGATTAAAGAGAAATAAATATTTTTGTAACATCTGAACTTTTTGTATGTAATTTGCTGTTAAGTTCTGAAGATTTAGCCCACAGGTTTGCGAGGTAGCTGAATAGTGAAGAGCTTGATTTACATGTCATTTCCAAGTGAAAGAGAAGATTAAATAACACTGACTGTGTTACCATCTCTCTTATTTTTTAAATAAAACAGATCCAAATTGGGCTTGTGTGGCAAGGGACCATCACAGTAAAATCATTATTAGATGCTACGTTACAATGGCTTGTAGACATTTAGCATCACTGTCATTTTGTTCGGATCTGCTCCCTTGGTTCCCATTTCCTAAATCCTATTTTTCTTTGATACCAGGGAATAATTCCCTCAGTGTTGTCCAGTGATTGCTTATGTATGTGTACTTTGGTTTGTGAGTCATTTTATTCACTTGAGTAGCCCCACTGTCCTCGGTGGGCCTACATGCGTGCCTAAGAACTTGAGAATGCTGATGAGCATAAAGAATACAATTTGGGCATGTAATGGTTGACAAGCAGTTGTTGTTTTGTTTCTGGTCTCTCTCAGGACTCATTTGCATTGCCTCCAGTGGCAACTTTTGTGAGCATTAGTAGGGAAGGTCTAGAAGCTGGAGGCAGTCATACCAAATCCCAGCCTGCAGAACTTCTCATATCCATTGTAATGACACAGATTGCAGAGGCAAGGATATATTTTTATCTTTTTTTTTAATAAATACATGTGTTGCTTGTCTTTACTTGAATACAGCATTGGTCTGTGTAATGCAGTTTGAGCATCTCCAACACAGTAGAACATAGCCAAGTGAAATCATTAGTAAATGTGAAAATATATGCACTTTTTAAATTGTAGGGATTTGGATTTAACCAGAATCAGTGCTTTGGAAATAACCAGAAATTGATATGAGAGGTCCATTTTTTCCCCACAATGTTTTCTATTTGACTTTTCAAGAAAAAGGAGTTGAGTGTTACTGTAGTGCATCTTAGTTGCCTGAGCAATTGTATTTACAGAAAAGTTAATGGTATTACTTGCTGGTCTCAGAATCAGTAAGACAGGCACTTTGGAATTAAAACATAATTAATTAATTAGCAATGTAAAACTGGAGAATTGTTGTGATCAGCAGCAGATGGTCTCTTATAGAGCTTTAATAGAACTTAGACAATGGCTTTTGTGGAAACAAGCTTTTTGAAATTTTTCACAACTTCAAAAACAGTTAAAGTAATCCAAAGCTTTGGTTCAAGATTGTTGCCTCTTTTTAAAAGCAGTTCTGTTTAGTCAGGGTTGCAGAAGCATGAGCTGTAAACAAGGATGTTGCACCAAGTATTCAGCTTATCAGTAAGGTGGTTAAGCTAAAGATTTGAGAACGTTTGTCAGTGTATACATGGCTGGTAATCCCAACATGGTTTGCATTCTGTTTTCTGTTTCTAACCAATACTATAAAGCAGTTACGGGCTTTATCGTTGTTTTTTTTGGAGCGGGGAATAGGTTTGTTTACTAGTTACGAGCACTAATTGTGGAATACCTCTGTTGGTATACCAAGCTTGCATTGCATAGTGTCTTGATCAGAGGTTTGTTATTGTTGCTGGAATTAGAGTTCTTGTTTAAGTCAGAGTTCTGGACCCTTAGGGTGGACTTTCTCCAAAAGAGTACTGCTCTAGAAACATAACTGCTGGTCTTGTTGATGCTGTGTACCCTTCGTGAATTAAGAGATAGTGGAGCAGAAGGCAGCCATGCTTTAATTGAGCTTGCATAAAAGGGAAAGTGTGTAGCTAGAATGTATAAATTATGTCCTTGCTTGAGTCTATGCAAGTCTGAGACACTTCAAAGGATGCAACTCACCTGGAGATGCAGATGAGAATTACAGGCTAATAGTAAGTCTAACTATCTTGTCAAAAGAACAAGATGGTGACTCAGTGTGAGGAGGGTTGGCAGAAGCAGCCTTTAATTGAGGAGAAATTGGTCACTGTAAACCAATTATGTCTTATTTTTAATGATGGGTTTCAGAGAACAGCAAATGAGTGCAGTATGATCTTGGCTGATAGCATGTGCTTTTCTTGTTGGATAAAAACACAAAAGCCTGAGGATATGAAGTTGCAAACAGAAGTTTCACTTCTTTTTTTTCCTCACCCTCTTCTCTCCTCTGAAGAGGAGAAAGTAGGCTATGCCAGTGGAAGAAACACCCCTTTTTTTGTTGTGAAACTGATTAGTGATTGGACATATTTTGTCTTTGGGGACTAACATAGTGCTTCGAAATCTGGAAAAGGGGTTGGTAACTTGCAGGGTAGAGAAGCATCCCTCACTCTTTCTGTAGCTTGGCATTTAATATTTTACAGCAAACTTTTAAGTTTAACATATTTGAACTTGTACTAGATAGGGTTAATAGGCTAGAACAAAAGGTCAAAGCATAAGGCATTAGGCTTAATTAAGGGAGAGCAAGAGTGGCGGGAGTCTGTGACAGTTAAATGGGTTTCCCACAGACTAATGTCTGTTACAGTGCAACCATGCCTCAACTTAAGTGGGTTATTTTGTGCAAAGGGCAGCCGTGATTAGCAGTTTGACATGCCAGACGTTTCTGGCCAATCCCATCTGTTTTAGAGGTTAAAAAGCATACCTTTATGAGCTGATAGATTGATTTGTGTGCCCATCTGGTAAAGATTAGGAGTCCAAGGCCGGTGCTGTAAATGCCAGTTATAGAATATTGTACTTTCTTAGCCGCTCTTTGTTTAAACTGTGGTGCAATGGGGCCAGCAGCTCTAAAAGTGACCGCACAGCAGGGGTGCCATGGTGAGTGTTTGGAACCAGAAACACTCTGGGAGGAACGTTTCCTCCTTCCTCAGATTTGTTTTGAATGTGAGCCTGTAGGCTTTGGGCATTTTGTAGTGCTTTGCTTGGAAGGGGAACCTGGCTTAACGCGCTCCCACGTACGGCTCACGCCTCTTCCTTGCAGCAGTTGCTGCTCGTGTGCTTGTCCAGAAGTTACCTGTCTCAGCACGAGCAGTTCTCCAGTTCCAAGCACAGTTGGCTGCAGGACAATTTTGGTACTTGAAAGGTTTCAGCATTTGTCTTGAACTCATTATGCTGTCTGTATCCTTCCTGCTCTGCTGTTGAACTGGGACGATGCATGCGTATTCTGTTGTTTTTCCTTTGTAGCTCTTACTTTCAGGATAGTTTTTCTGATTGTGTCATGAGGTTGCCTTAGAAGCCTAAAATAAAATAGGTAGCACAATAAGTCTTGACTGTGTTTCTCGTCATCTTTATGACTTTGTAAAGTCAAAGTTACATTACTATTAATATAAGACTATTAATAAATCGTTGATGCAATAAAACTGTTTTTGATAATGTTCAAGGTTCATACACAGTTGAAGGTGATTATCCTATTTTAAAATCAAGTAGAGGTCAGACTGTATTGTAAGATAACTGACTGTGGCCCAAATGGTATGTGATAGCTTCGAGTCAAATGACAGTCTTCCTCATTTAATAGATACATGATTTAGAAATAAATTGTTAACTTAAAATGCATTTTGTGTAACATGCTGACTAACTTCCAGTGCATTTTGTGAAAAGCAGGGAGATACATACGCATTCACCTGAAAGGGATGCTTAAAGCTCTCATTTTTAAGACACTGTTTAAGTTTTCCCTATTCTGTCTCTTTTCCATTCAAGCAGTGACACTTGTAGCTAAATATAGCTGAGACATATTAGAGACAAATTAGCACTTGGCACCTTGCATTTAGCATTTCTACATTAACTCTTAGAATTAGTCACCTGTCTAAAGTTTCTTGGTTTTCTCCTTGCAAACATGATTCTCTTTCCCTTCTCCATTTAAAAGAAAATGAAAGTGATTGATAACAATGATTTGCTATTCATACTATAAAGATTCTGTGTACCTGAGCTATATTTTTTCTGTGGCAGCTGTGATCTGTTCCTAAAGAAATTTCCTAATTTGCCAGTAACTTGTCTTCACTTTAGGAAGCTTTGTAAGAGCCTAGTTTTTCTTTTTTCTTCTGAAAGTCTCTTCCTTTTACTTCTGTTTGAAATGCCTAGAAATATTTTCGGTGTCCTTTAGGATGAGCAAGGCAACATCATTATCTTGCAGTTTATTTAGTAACATGGAGCTGAAATGGGCATATGCAGCATCATGTTCTCTATGGAGTAATATCTATTTAAATGATTTGGATCTAATACATATTTACATGAAAAAACGTCTTGCCCTTCTCTGTGGGGAGAGAAGGTGAACAAGCATAAATTTTATAATACTCATTGCTTCTCTTGCACTAAATCATACTTAAATTTCAGAAGGTTGTTGGCTTGAGAGTTGTATAAAAAGTGCTTGGCTAGTAAAGTAGGGTGCAGGGAGATTTATCTAATTTAATACTAAGAAAATGTTGTCAGCTTCAGTGTATTGATACGGGACTGCCTAAATCCAAAAGCTGTACTTCAGATTTTTGTATATGCATATTTGTAATAATTCCATAGCTATAATACACAAATTGTAATCCTGAAATGATCCTTCAGTGCAGCATGCATGTGTGCTCTATTTTGGCTAATTTGATTGCTATTGATCATACCTGAGCCATTATCCAGTATCTTGGGAATGGGTGGACTCTGTGTCTACTTTTCTGCTGTTTCAGGGCAGAACATATTTTATGAAGTTTCTTGCAACAGTCATTGTTAAAAGTTTTTTATAATTGCTGTTTGAGCACTATTATTATTTCCCGTTCTAAGTGTAGCATGGATGAAATAACGAAGGTTTTCATGTAGCATTCTAAAAGTTGTAAACTCATCAGTGTAGCATTCCCAAGTATGAAGGCACTATATCAAGTATTCACTAGTTGTCAGTGGTATGGATGTATTTTTTGAAAATATCTTTCGTGTTGTGGTTTTCATTTAGAATATTATAAAACATTTGCATAAGGTATTCATACAGCTTGATTGGCCGTTAGGCATCAAAAACAATTCTGAAGTGTCCATTGCTTTCAACTTTGAATAGTCTTCAAAAAAAAAAAAAGGATGGACTTGGTCTTTGGTATTTCAGAGGATTTGCTTTTTTAGTGTAATTGATGAAAAACGACTACTTGGTTGGTATCCCTGACCCTTTGCAAACTGGGTTAGCAAGGATGCTGCACCATCCTTGCAAACTGGCCGACTATGGATTTCTCCTTATTTTAGATTTCCATACTCTTTGACCTTGTAGTTGTTGACTTTGGTCTGGAACAATTTCAAAGTCATGTAAATGAATGTAATTAAGGTATTGCTTATCATCTCCGAGAGTTCACAATGATGCTTATTGGCTAGAAAGGTTTGTTTACTTAATATGGAAGGTTAATAGAAGGTTAAATTTTACTGTGTAAAATGGCTTCATAATGTTTTTATTTAGCAGCTGAAGAAAATAGTGTTTGAAAAGGCAAATAATAGTTTTATTCGACCTCCATGTGTTTCCTGTAGCTTGCATTATTGGGAAAATTTATCTTCATTGCATAATCTTATTACAGTTTTCCTTTCCCCTCGTTTTACAAAGGGAACCTCTCAGAACTATTTGGAGGCCTTTGTGTACAAAAGGAGCTACATTAAGGAAGGAAGTGCAAAAATATTTGACAATAATTGCTATAAGTAGTCCATCCACTTCCACTCTGTCTTTTGTTCCCCCTCCCTGTTTTTGCCAGAATGAGATTCTTGCTTTGTTCTTTGGTGCTTCTTTTGTCTTTATTCCCACTGCTGCAGGAATACAGTGAAAAAGCAGCGTGAAACAGCAGGCAAGAACATCAAGATACTGGTTTCTGCCTTCATTTCTCAGTCAACAGAAAGAACAGGGCCTAGGCCTCTATTTTCTTGTCAGTAGCCTTCAACTTTGTTTGACTGTAGTTGTTTTGCTTAGCATTTATGGAAAAAAATTGCTTGCCTGAGTGGGTTGTGGTGTTTTTTTTTTTTTTTTTTTTTTTTTTTTTTTTTTTTTTTTTTTGTTTTTTTTTTTTTTTTTTTTTCCCTCNCCCTCCACTCAGGAGTTCTTGTAGTTGGCAAAGAGAAGAGTACGTGATGAGTGTCATATCAAACAGAACAAAAAGACGCCCAAAAAACTTTTTCCCACACCTTTTTCATCTCATGGCGTTTTTCTAGGAATGCAGCTCCCAGATGGAGAAGCAGACATCCCTGCTGGAGTGGGGGATCCAAGCAAGGGTGTTCTGTCAGTCCTGTACGGGACTGAGTTTGGTGGGGAAGGACAAAGCTATGTGAAAAGTGGACACAGCCTTCTGCACAACTTTCTGGATCCATCTGGGCAACAAGGACTGCTGGCTGTGTTTATTTTGCAGAATACTTGGTTTTGCAATTTCTCTCACCTAACAAGAGAAGGATGTGGGTTCCTCGCTGGTAAGGTAGCTAACTTTCTTCGGAATTACTTGAATTTTATGTGCAACATTAAACTGTGCAACAATGAGAATATCCTTCAAACACTCATTAGTTCAATGCATAGTCTTATTTAACTGTTTCTAGATTGTGGAGATACCCTGTAACTCAAACCCAAGAGCACCCTTGCAGAACTCAACAGCATCACTCCTAATTTTGAAGCTGAAGGGTTTCACACTCATCTAAGGTGTTCACCTCCCCAACCCTCCCATTTTTGTAAGAGTTGAAGGTTTCAGGTTTTATTCTCTGCTTCGTAAGTGTGGAGACAAACCAAGCTATTGTCTTTTCTTGAATTTATAGTAACAACCATAAACTGAAGTGATCTAAAGGTGCTTCAGGAAGTGGACAGCAACATCTCTGGGTGAGATGTGAAGAGGATAAGAAGCTAAAGTTCAAAACCAGAATATAATGATCAAACCAGAGTATAATGATCCAGAAGGATTGGGGGGGTTGGGGAGGTGGAACACCACAGGTGAGTGTGAAATCCTTCAGTTTTGAAATCAGGAGTGATGCTGTTGAGTGCTGTTAGTCCAAAATTTCACCTGAATTCCAAGATCATATGTTAAAGTCCTAGAACTCCCAGAATAATGGATCTCTAGAGGTATATGGTTGTGGGGAAAGGCAAAACCCACAGAGAAATCCCCTTAATCTGTTACTTTGGGTCCTATTTATGGAAAATAAGGGAAGACTCTATGCACCTTTGCCATTCAGTTTTGCTTAGCTAACTTGCTAGAAGCAAAACTGCTCCAATCTGGTAAACAGTGGCCGCATAAGAATGCAAAATTTCTTGAAGAAAAATTACCTCTTGCCTCTGGAGGTCCAAAGGATTTTTAAAGAATCAGGCCTGGTCCTCTAACTTGCTAGTGTTTAAGTCTCTGCTACCCTCAATTTTATCCTGCTACAAAATAAATGCAAAAGGACCATTTAATAAACTGTGCTGATAGTATTTTGTAACCTCTTTGCACTCCCTCACATAGGTTTAACTGTTGAGATGGAAAGATAACAAGGTTGTGCAGAATCACATTTACTGTTTACTGAACTCTGGCTCATCTTTAGATTACAATATCAAACATGAAAGTTGGATCGTGTCTCTTGGATAGAGCTCTTGAACACAGCTGTCTTGAGTGCTTGCTCACAAAGTTTTTTTTTTAAGCTTGTTTGTCATATGCCCAAGGCTATCTCAGCATGCGTATGACCCAACTGGTTTTTGATCTGAAATGCATAAAAGGTCACTTTGCCGAACTTTTATCTTCTGGACCTCAAGTTTTACCATTGGTGATATTCTGCTGTGAATTTCCTAAGTGGAAAAAAGGGTCTGTTCAGTGTGCCCTTCAGGCTTTCCGGGCAATTTCACTTTTGCCTTACCCTGCTCTGGTTTTGTTTTCAGAGTATTCTAACATGTGATAGAGGAAGTGAGCCATATTGGGACACTATTTTTGGGGTAATGCTGAGTATTTTGGCTTGCAATGCTGTATAGTTCCTCTAGCTCTGATGGTCTTGTCCAGGCAAATGTCAGCTGTGTTCTGTCTCTGCAAAACTGAACTTGAGCATTAAAGCAGGTCTTAAAATAACCTCTTTGTGCTGATGATCACACTACTTCTGTGTCTTCTACCTTATGACTTTGTTGTTATTTTTTGAGAAAAATTGCACGTGCTTCACAAGATACCAAGAGTACAAAACCAATCAAATTTCCTCTGTTCTGGCCTTCTGGGGATATTGTAGGCCACTGCTGTTCTGCTTCTTAAGTAGATTTAGAGCCTCCGATATCAGTTACTCTTTTGGATAATGGATTGTATGAATTTAACATACAAGCATGCTCACCTCCTTTTCCTGTCCTCTGTAAAGGTCACTGTACAGGAGGGAAAGTTGAGTCATGGGCTATAAACACTTGGAGTCTGCTATCTGATCTAATTTTTGTTAGCTTATTGCTTGGTGCTGTGGCAGGTGGACTTTGTCAGGTTTATCCGTGGCAGTGCTGCTGACCCTGGTGACCTGCTCCATTCCTCTGCAGAAGGTCCCTTCCCTGCAGGGGGATAGCACAAGTCAGGGTGTGTTGTCTCTTCACTTGCTTCTCTTCCTTGCTGAGCGAAGTGAGTTGCTTGGAGATGCAGCTGTCCTATGTGTGGTTTTTCTTAATTTTTTCTTTTTTAAGTCTAAAAATTTACCCATGTCCCATGGAGATCATCTTCAGGATTCAGAAAACTCATGCAAGATGGCCTGGATTGCAGAAATAGGAGTGGTTGTATAAATCAGGAAAGTAACTTAAGATACTGCAGTATTTCTGAATATTGCAGATACCATGTAAACAGGAGAGAGACTGTGTGAAAGAGCATGTAACAACAGGTATAGCAGAGCTGGTGATACTGGGAACAGCAAATACTCCTAAGACTGAGAGGGAAGTAATGGATGGGAACCGTTTTTACGGTTCCTGAATCCCTTCCGTCTGTTTTCGATGAAGCATCTACTGTGGTCAGCTTTTTAGGTGGTGTCAGTTTTGGAGTTGTGTTTTGTTGGTTGGTTTTCAATCCCAATTTAGATTCTGTAGTTAAGATAATGGCGTCATACATTAGTGTTTGGAAGAATTAGGGCAAAAGGCCACTTTATGACATAACTGAACTTGTAGTGATGAGATTTACTTGTAGAAATTTTAGGGGGAAAAATGTATTGATAGAAGTTTGGGAAGGGTATAAATTGTGTTTATTTCGCAAGCTTTTGAATCTTTCTGGCAAGCGAGAGCCTTATTCTTTCTTGGTAAAATAGGTCTTGCTTGGATGGATCAAATGTTAAATTTTTAAGTATCATTTCTGCAGAAATTGTTTGGAGGCTTCTTATGATTTCAAGAGTGCAGATAATGCAATGCTCTTCGGTTGTAATACATAAAAATGAGATGGAGAAACAAACACATGCTTACCTTTCAGCCTGCATAAACAGCCTTGCTAATTAAGATAAGGGCAAGTATCCTTACTATTTCCCTTTTTGATTTAATCATTAGACTATATTAAAAATGTGTAAACATAATTCATAAACTCACTTTCCTGAGTTCTGACTCCCTGTATGTGTGCTGGTGTGTTCCAGCACTGTGTTTCTGTATTTGTTATTTACAAGTGGGTCTCTTAAGAGATGTAGAAATAACTGGTGATTACTAAAATGAGATCACAGAAGAGAAGAAGAAGGTGTAATATCTGTGCTTTTATTTGCTCTCCTTGGTTACCTCGTGTGTGCTCTTTAGTCTTTGCAGATTGCTCATGTGTGATGTGGAGAACACATTTTTGTCTGGAAATGCAAAAGCAGTTTGTTTGAGGAGTTCAGTGACCATGGTATGGCTGGGAGATTTGTCTCCCACTGGATTTGACCAGTACTGGATATTTTGATACGCTGTGGTCTGTGGGCACAGCTTCCTCTCAGTTTACAAGTGCTGTTTACCACTCCTTGGGACTACACATGTAAATAGCAGGAGTCTGAGCTAATGTCAGATTAAATTTTAGTCCACAGAAATTGCTCATTGATAATCTTATGTAAAGTAGCCGGTTAAATTCCTCCCCCCTACTCCCTCCTTTTAATCACCATTACATTGTTTTTCCCAGCTGTTAGTAAGTGGAATGGGAAGAACTGGCTTAGTCTAAAGCAACTTACTACTCCTGAAGTAGTTCACACTGACATCAGTGGTTGTCTGAAATCTGTTTCCTTTCAAAAGATTTGTGATGTACACAGACTTTCAGGTACAAGACCCTTCTAAATAAAAGCATATAAACAGACTTGTGTTAAAATTGTCACATTTGTGAGCTAACATAGCTAAAGCTGTAGAACTGTATCTGGTAAAGAGAACTGCCAGAAGGTTTAGTTATGTATTTATCCTGTAAAGTCTATGGTGGGTTTATTCTCTTAGAGAGATAGTGTCAAGCCTAAGTCGGGGCTGGCTACTTTATGAATGAGGGTAGGTATGCTTATTTATACTCTTTTCTTTGGAAGCTCGGGCACAGCTGGTTTTTTCCTTCTTTTTAAGCCTTGCAGCATTTAATGAGATGGCTTTAAGTCATCATCTGCTGTGACAGAAAGTACATATAATAGCATGCCTGCTGTAGGAAGTTATGGCTCTTGCCCTGTAAGTGCTGTGCCCTGTTTCTCTCTACAGGCTCTCCATCCCTGTGTTGTCTTTTTCTGCTTTTTGTGGGAAAGGGTGGGATGCAAACCTGGCAGGCTGACTTTCATGTCCTTGCAGCCTCCAGTAGTGGAACAGACTCAACAGGGATATCTGGGCAGAGAGAGGGTGAAAAGTGTCCAGACTCGAGTTTAAAAATTAATCTAGGAAGGACATTCTAAAAATAGATTTGAGCATGTGAACATATAGCTGTGAGAAGGGGAACATAAAATATTTTGGTCCTAAAAGAGGCTTTTTAAAGGCATAGCTGTTTGCATCTCTTTCAACATGCCAAATTGCATGTTTATGATGCTTAAAAGTATTTATTCAGTTTCTGAAGGAAACCTCTCCTGGTTTGCTTTCGGTGCTTCCTGCTCTCATGAGCTTTGACACTGAGGGTGAGAGAACATCAGGCTTAAATGGGACACACCTAAATTTAGGGGCAATAGGCCTACTGCCTGCACAAAGAGAGCTCTTTTTAGAGGTAAAGGTTGAGTTTGTGACCAGTTAACACTGTTTCTAATATGCTAACTAACTTTTATTTTAGTTGTTTGTTTTAATGGCTACATTGCAGTAAATGTGCTTTTTCCAAGGAGGAGTCAGTCCCTTAACTCCTTACCATGTTCTGATTCCAGGGGGAGCTTAACATGAAAATTGGTGAAACTGTAAGGTCTTCTGTGAGTTGTTGGTTTGGTTATTGTTGTTTCCTTTTGCTGGAAGGAGTAGATTATATCCAGGGAACAGGTGATTCCCCCCCCATCCCCCCAAGTCTGACTGTGGTTTTCATTTCCTATGCTAATGATTGTTTTGTAACACAGGAGCATAGAAATGGTGGCTGGAAATAGCACTCCACTGTGTTTTGGAGCAGAAAACCACAGGCACACACTAAAACAGTGTAAAAATGGGACTGTTAAAATTTGACAGGCTAAAATGTGTGGGGTATTAAATTGGCCAGAGCATCCAGAAGGGAAATCTGTGGCAAGAGAGGCATCCCAGGGTCCCACAGGCTTATGCCAGCATTACTTCAGTCTAGCACTGAGACGAACACATGGTTGTAATTGCATGGAGGAATTATTTAACAAGAGAATACTGGAAAAAGATGCTTGCATAGAACTAGCAAGAAGGGTAACATCTTCCTGGCAGTGCATTGCATGAGATTAGCCTGTGGAGCAGACAGGGACAAAACTAAGGCCAGGTGAGACAACGGGTAACCCTCTCACCAGACAGTCTTTATTCAGAAACAAATAGAGCAAATATCCCTTATTTTGGTTTTTATCTTTATGTCTCTTCTTGCTAGACTTGGAGATTAGAAGGCAACAGGTACCTCACCTGTGCTTTAGTCTGAGAAATTAAAGTACCCATCTTACTTGAGCTCATCATATGGAGGCAGAAGCTCTGCTACCTGTGGGAATGAATGATACAGTCAGGATTGTGTTACCAGTGGCAGTTGTTGAACCCCCACTAATGAATTTTTGTTTTAAACTGCTGTCAAATAATGAGAGATTCTGCTAGCACAAAGGCTGGCATTGCACATGTGAGGGAAAGCTTGGAAATACTCACTTAATTAGATATGGAAATACAAGAGAATAACAAGAGTGACTCCTTACGCATAAAGTACGCAGACTGATATTACAGCTCAGTTTCAGTGCTGCCACATTACTGGTACAGGCATGGGCTGTGGTATTGCCCCGTGGAAGCAGTTTCAAAGAGGTGCCGTTATTTGTCATATTAAAAGCATAAATATTTGTGCCGTCTTCATTTCCTGAGCCTGCTGCAGGATGAGGAAAGAGAGTGGTGTTACTGATCAGAGTTTGGGAGAGCTGGAGGATATCTAAGGAAAGCTTTGCAAGAGAGCATAAGTGGAAGTAAAGGAAAGCAGGAGACTGGAAGTGATGATTTTTGTACATTTGTCACTGCCTCCCTCCTCAGTAGGCTCACCCGAGCCTCCTTTCAGGTAATCAAGAACATTGGCAAGAGATGGGTTAAATAAAAGTTAATAAATAAAAAGAGTAACCTATGTTAGGTGATTCTCCGAACAAAAAGATAACTCTTTCCTTCTGAGAGACTGTGTTGGTGTTGCCCTCTTTGTCTTCCTTTTCCAGTTTTAGTTATTTTTAGCACTTCTCCAAAGTAAAGAAAAAAACATAATCAGGTATTTAAGTAGAGAATGTTTCTGAATCAGGTTTATGAGATACTCTACTCCAGTTTTGCTAAGAGAAATTAAAACAGAATTAAAACAGAAGCCCTGACCCATGTGTTTTACATTATTTAATTGTAAAATACAACTCTGCCATGGTTACTAAGTGGCTATTCTAGCCTAGTATTGGATGAAAAGGCAGATATTGCTACAGTAACTTCTGAATGCATTTGGTAATTGAAACTACTTTAAACAAACAAAACCAACTCACAAAAAAACCAAAAAAGAATTTATAAAGACCACTCATTTCAATCTTTAATCTGTGCAGCTGATCAGTTGTCTGCATTAGGAATTTCTGTAGGTAAGCCCTGTTCAATACATGGTGTTCCAGGACTTTGCTCTGAAGACTGCAGGAGACCTATCACAAAGTATTGATGTCCTTCTGTGAATCAAGGAGTAGAAAAAGCACTATTGGATATTTCCAAAAAAAAAAAAGAAAAAAAAGCCTTCTGAAAATTCTTAATAGGTTATCACCATTCTGATGACTGAAAATGTGTATAAACTCATACAAGGTCTTGATTTGGAAGGGATTCATAAGGCTCATTGGGTCCAAGTCCCTGCTTCTTGCAGGACTACCTAACAGTAAACCATGTGAGTGTCATCCAGAGGCTCCTTGAACTTGGGCAGGCTTGGTGCCATGAGTGCTTCCCTGGGGAGCCTGTTCCACTGACTGACTGTCCTCTCCGCGAACAACCTTTTCCTAGTGTCCAAATGGGCATGGGAAAGGTCTGCTCTAGTCCATAACTGCTGGGAGAGTCACCAGATTTTCTCCCAGTAATACAAGCAGGCTGTGGTGCTTCCTGTTGGCTTACATGGAGAAATGCTATGCACTTCTTCCTACGAGTACATTTAGGGTTAATTTTGACTGTCATAATATTTGAACTTTTTATGCCCTACCTGCATCTGGTCTGTAAAGCAGAAAAAACAGCCCAACTTCTTAAGTAAATATGTTTTAGATTGCATGTTTTATGTTGGGGTTGTGGTGTTGTTGATGATTTTATTTCAGTTATTTATTTTTAAATGGCACTGGCTAGGTTTTTAGAAGGTTATCCTTGACACAGTTTTGTATTTGGCCCCAGACTATTATTTGGAAAATTTGGACAAAGTGGACTAGTTATCTTTACTGGCTTAAATTTGGACTAGTTATCTTTACTGGCTTAAGAGCTTGTACATGGTGGAAAGAAAGTCTTTTTATGTCATCATTGGACTAAATGAGCTGTCAATGGTCTGTAGTACTGCACATGCTATAATTGCTGAATAATTCAATTGACTGATAAGTTACTTTTCCCAAATATTGTTCCTGCTTTGAGAAGTTATTTTGACACCTGTATTTTTAAACTTTTGAATAAAATGATACAAATATTGTTGGACTTGCTGTAGACTTTAGGTTTTCCAGCTGTGTTTGGGTCTACATGAGGTTATCAGGTTGTATGCTAAATATTAGCTCAGGGTCTGCTGCTTGAGTATTGTATTACAGCACTGTAAAGAAGTTTTATAACAATACAAATGGGCACTTAACCCATATTGGCTTTGCAGAGAACTTCAAAAACTATAGTCAGATTCTAATCACATACGGTTATCTATAATAAAATTATTATTTCTGGCACTTGGATGTCTAAAAAGCATTAAGATTCAGCAGTTCTTAAATGCAAAAGAAAATATTGATTACAATTTGGAAGCCTGCTATGAGTTATGGAGTCCAGCTATATATTTTCATCTTTTGCTCTTTAAAAATTAATTTGTTCCTTTTATGCCTGTTTTATAAAAGGCTGTATTGTTCAAGATGTGTGGATAAGTAAGATGAGCCCATAGTTGTTTTCTGTTTCAGCTGTAGCTACATTAATTGAAAGGGCTCATGGAGTTGTTTCTTCTTGTCATGAACTCATGATGTACCTGAAAATTGTCTTCATCTGCTGTAAGACATTGTTGGAAATAATTGGAAGAATATGTGGAAGGAGATACCCTTCACATGGTAGCAGTTGTTCCAGAACCTGACCTTCTCAGCATTGGCCATGATGATAACTCTGGGATTGAAAATGCGAATTTTAATTCTCTCTTGTTTGAATTAGTAAAGTGCTTTCTCAGGATTACTACTGGTCCTAATCAATCATCTTCCCTTAAAAAAAATATAAATCATCTGAGGTCTTTGATACCAGGTGAACTTTCCAGGTTTTTAAATCCTTTATTCTGGTTTTCAGCTTGTCAACAGTGATAGCTTTGACTACTGTCCAGCCAGCACTCTCAGGCGTGGTGTTCTGAAGCACTCATTGGATTTTCTGGGTGACTGAGAGTCACCTGGTCTTGTGCTCTGATCAATAAAAAGATGACTTACTTTTCCAGGTAATCTTTCCTTTCCAGCTGGACATGGCACATGCTTTGCCTTCAGAGATAAAAAGAAGCAGCAAACAGAGATAAAGCACTAAAGGCAGGTGCTACTATAGTTTACCAGCCTCTGGGGCGTTTCACCTGTCCTTTTATCTGTTTGGTAATTTGCTGGTTTTCTGAGGTACGTACAGCCAGCAGGCCCCCAACCTTCTGCATCAGGACTCAGGGAAATGCACTCAAGAGGTGGCGTGTCCCGGGGGCTGTCTGTGGTTCTGCGACCTCCGCGTGACGCCACGGAATCGCCGGTCCTTGGTCAGTGCTCCCCAGCTTCGGTCGGCAGCTGCGCACAGGGAGGGCAGGAGTGGTAGGAACATGCTCGGGCAGTTCTTAAACAGCCTGCTTGGCTTCCTTTTGGCTTCTGGGTACAATTCAAGGTTTTGGCCTCGGTTACTTTTAAGCCTAATGTGACTTGAGCTCTGGCTGAGAGGCTGCCTGCATTTTTTTTGATCCAACATAGCAATTAATGTCAACTGGGATACTTGACCTAGATCATCCTAGTTTTTAATGTCAAGTAGCCATTGGCAGGAAGTTCTTTGAGAAGTACTTCTGCCTGTGGAATGTGCTCCCAACCTAGTCTGGTGGAGTCGGCTCGCTGGGCGGGCTCAGCGCCAGGCCTATCTTATTTCTTTGCCTATGGAGATGAGGAATGGCTCAGTGCTTCTCCTGTTCTCCTTTGCCCCTGAAGAAGGGCAGGTTTATGTGAGTTTATAATCACCACACCAAGATTTTTCCACTTGAGCCATGTGGGACGATAAGTGAAATATATGTGAAAGAAAAAATAGCATACATGCCTTAATACGTAAGGGCTTTTTTCCAGAGAGAATTAAATTGAATGTTTTGCATGAAATGAAAGCAAAAGACGTTTCCTCACACAGACCAGTTTGAAAGTATGTCAAGTTAAATTTAGATCAGTGCTGTTTTCTTTCAGCTTTGTGGAAGACTCTACAGCCAGGCATGGAAAGCTTCCTTCCTGCTGGGAGAGGAGATTTGTCAAACCATTAAAACCATCACCAAGTGCTTTAAGCTTAAAGCACCATCCCGGGGTTTCTCAGCTGAACAGGCTGTCATAGGGCCCACTTTGCCCCAGGGGAAGGTGTTTGGTGCTTTTTTGTTAGCTGTGACATTTCCAGTGAGGTTGATCAGTTCGTTGAAGCAAAGCGTTCAGGATCAAAAGTAGTTTTGAGGAGGAGGGATTTTGTCTGGAGTGCTGCGTGGCAACTGCATGCCAAAGCTGGAGCGACAAACTGTTTGAATTAAATACAGTCAAAACTTTGGCCTGGAAAAGCTCTGTTCTACAACTGCTGTGAGGTGTCTGAAGGTATGTTGGCAAATGCCCAACAGCCAACCAAGCTGACTATGGTTATAGAAGGATACGAGGAAGGAAGAGGGGAGGTAAATTTCATCTGAAGCCTTAAGCAATTAAGACTTGTTAGTTTGTGTGGAACCAATTTCTAACAGTACATCAACATCATGTCTCTTTTTGCTCAGGTAAGAGACTGCCTGGCCCTACAGGGTGAGGGAGTTCAGCTTGACATGTCTGCTTTGGACAGGATAGAAAAAAAAATTACTTACCTCCCTTTCCTGAACACATTTTAACCCTTTTCCTGTCAGTCTGGATTCTGGAGAGCTTTCGGAGTATGGTTTAGGAGAAGAAAGAAGAAGAATTAGAGGCTAGAAGTAAGGGAAAAAGGTTACTTGTTTCTGAGAAAGATGAGGAAATAAATCAGAAGTAGAATTAGGGAACTTGAGTATATTCATTGCTTTAGTTCTTGTCTATCTAATAAACATGAGGACTCTACAAGCAAAAATAGGAGATAATGGAGGTGATAAAGCGGAGAAGGTGGCTTGTTTCAAAGTCAAATGAAGATTCACAGGTTTAAGCAGATACTGGATAATATTTTTAAGTGTAGAACAAAAAAAAAAAAAGTCTTAAGAAATCAAGACCTTAAGGAAATAAAGTAGAAGAAAATATATAGGTCATACCTGAAGAGAGATCTTTTGGTAAGTCTTTTTTGAAGACTGTCAACAAAGAGAGGAAGTTTCTGTGCTAATGAGAAGAGTTACTATCCAGAGTCAGGCAATTCTCGTGACATCTGAGAGGAAAAGTACTGAAGGAATAAGTGCAAGCTGACAAATAATGTTGAAATAAACACACTAATTGGTGTCATGTAACTAAAAGCAGTTACGTGAAGGACTGGTGTTACCCGGGAGCAGGCACCCACTGGATTGAGTGGGAGATGCTGGGAATTTACAGAATCAGTGCTTTGTTAGTAATTTTTAAACCAGGAGGATTCAGCTGGTGCTAGGACAGTGTGGGATTTGTCTCACCTGTGTTATTAAGATCTAACTCTTGAGTGGAAATGGAGGGAAGAACCTGAATGTATCCAGCAAAGAGAAACAGGAATCCCGGAGAACTCCTGTCAGGCGGGGAGCAGAAGCAGGCACTTGTAGGATGTGATTCATTTGACCTCCTTTTGACATGTTCTGTAGGAGGAGTTCAGTCAAAGAGCCTGGTTCTTCCCATGGGCTGTGGAGGGAGACCAACATGACCTGTTCAGATACAGACACCTACACTGTAAACATCTTCATTTGGTCAAGTGAATCCCTGCTTGGCATCCACATCTGAGAATGGGAAGACAAGGGTGCTCTGTTATTATGGCTTGTGGTTAAGTGTCAGATGCCCTCCATCCTACTTGAGTAAAGACTCAACACCTTTCCAAAATGGAAGTTGGCATTCCAGGGCCTCTAGAGGTCTGCCCAGGTAGGGCCAACGATTCGTGCATTGCGAGGGCATCGCCCTTGTGCCACCTGTGCATGGGCAGCAGGAGCCAACCCATCGTGACTCTGTGCTCCTCTGGTGTCGGTGCCCGTGGACACCAGGGCTAGATCCCGGCTACGAGGCACAGGCCTGGCGAGACGTGAGTGCATGTGGACGGTTCCCCCAGCTCCTGAGCAGGGGGAACCTTCCAAGAGCTGGAAGTAGTGGATTGTTGAATGTGCCCCCGTAGCAGTGACGGATTGACAGGTGAGCGTGTGTGGATGTGACAGGTGGTCGCACGCTGAGCTCCACAGGGACGCTGTTACTGAGAGCAGGGGGTCCGTGCTGCTGACAGCCCTGGTGCTTACCTCTAAATCACCCAGTGCGTGCTTGGTGGGCCACGAGCAGCAAGTGATTTACTGAACCTGGTTCCTGGGTGAAATTGGAGTGTTGCCCTGTGTTGTTAAATAGGGTCACATAAAGCACAACAACTCAGGTTTTGTTGTTCCTAAGTCAGTAATTTTGGACTATAAGTAATATGCAGATGTTACCATTGTATTGTTTCTATTAGTTCGATACAAATGTGTTTTTTTTTTGCTTCATGGCTTTGAGATTTTTGTTTATGCTGCAAAACTACTAGATAAATAAACACATGTATCTGTATTTCATTTGAAAACTATTTTTTTTTTTTTCATCTTGAATTTTTGGTGGTGTATTTGGAATACCGGCATATTATATGGTGGCTGCAGTATTCTTTCCTTGAGTATGCAGTATAATTGATGTCTCTGGAACAGATTTTTTTTTTATTATTATAATTTTTTTTCAAGAACAAAGCAGAAAAGCTTTAATATTCCATCATTGTGAAATGTGTTCAAGTTAAATTTTTCTGGAAGTTTTTGATAGAGAAGTTGGTAAAACTCTGGTTTAAATTTAAGTTGTTTTAAAATTCAAGGCACTGGATTAATCCTTTTTTAAGAAAAGGAGGAGTGTCACATTTAGTGTTATGATTATTATGAATTATTTTATTCAAGTATATTTTAAAAAGTAGCCTTGTTGGGAATGTCTTCATTTTTATTGCAGAAAAATGTAAACATATCATTCTCATTATTACACCTCTTTTCTTAAAGGGCTCATTGTCTCTGTGCAGGCTCATTTTATAATGTATACATCTGGTAATGAAAATAATAATTAAATTCTTTCACAATGAAACAGTGATTGGGGGGAGGAGAGTGGGGGCGGAGAAAGCTCAGGCAATACTAGCAGCTGAATTCATACCCAGCAAAGCTATAGCTAATTGACTAGTAAGGCTGATTCTTCACCTTTAATGTATTTTAAAGCCTAAAGTTATATTTTGAAAGAGGTAGTTCTCACTTTTTTTTTTCCCCCCTAATTGGCACTTCTTATTTGGAAACAGCACTTTCTTTTTGCCCTCCTTTTATTCTTCCAGTATTATTTTTCCCGGTTTTCTACTCTCCTGCCCTCCACAAGTCTTCTCCCCATCCTCATGTGTGTTTTCTGACCTTCAGCCACTGAGGAATTGCTCTTGTACTGGGGCTGTGAGAGACCCAGGCCCTGACTTTGAAGGTTTTGGAGAAGGTGCTTCCAGGGAGGTTGGAGAGCTTTGAGAGAAGGTGCCTCTGTTGATCCAAAAAGTGCAGAGTGATGAGCCAGGCTGTATGACCAAACCCGAGCTAAGTCTCTCAGTTCTGGGAAGGACAAGGGTGTAATCTGGAGCCGAGTAGCAAACCCAAGCTGATGTGGATTAAGATACAGTTTATTTGGGTGAGTGTGTGCGTGCTGATTGAAATGTAGGAAATAATGTAACATGGCTGACCAAAAGTATCTGGCTTAAATCTGATTTACTCTTTTAGTTCTTAATCTCTTTGCTTTTCGTTTTGTTATTACTTACTTTATTTGTTTGGGATGATGGGCTCTCTTAATGTTTTTTGTNGAGGATTTGTTGTGGGTTGTTTTTTTTTTTTTTTTTTTTTTTTGTTTTTTTTTTTTGTTTTTTTTTGTTTTTGTTTGTTTTTTTTTTCTGAATCCTTGCCTTTTTTTCCTTTTAAATCTGAGTTGGGTGCTTTTTGTTGGGTTTTTTGTTTCTTTTAATTTTTTTTCTTTATGTATGTGTTATCCCTAAGCAGCGTTTACTTTGCTGTATATCCTCTGCATCTCTTTCAAGGCATATTCAAAGAGATTTATTCTTCAGTCACGTCTTGAAAATGATAGAAGCAACATCAAATGTTTTGAGATTTTAGGACAAACTTCTGACAGTGCCCAAGCTCAGCATAGCCCTGGATGTCTGTGTTCATGTTGTCTTGCAGGCACAGATTGATGCTGAAATAGTCTCACAGCCTTGGACTGTGTAATGATTCCTCTTGTGTAACAGAGGGAGGGAAAATGAGGTGGGAAAGACGTCAGACTTGGCTGGGCATGTGGGATTCAGCTTGGGGGAGCTGTAGTACCAGGGCTCATCCTTCTCAGAATGCCTTTTGCTCATATCTGAGGTCTGGGGTGGCCTGAATCCATATAAAACCTGATTTTTGGGAAGGCCAGTCTGATCCATGTAAGAGTGCTGTACGTTTGGTATGGTGTCAGTGTTTCCTACTTGAGATTAATCACTGTTACCTCTTAATGAAATGGATGTACAACCTACTTTATTAAAAAAGGCAAATGGTGTACAATATTAAAGACCTAGAAGGTGCACGAAAATGATGGCGTGTAGTAATAAGATTTACCTTGCATGAACAAAAAGCAAAGTGACTGTATTTGAAGCTACTGCTCCATCATTAACTTGGAAACTAATTTTGGTCTTTCTTGAACTTCTATAAATGTTCTGTTTCAGTCACCACCTGCAGTCATTCATTCTACCACCCTTAGCATTAAATACTTCTGCAGGATTGATCTATTTAATGTGTCTTCAGTCAGTGCTTTGAAAATCTGTCATTTCAGAAGGTCTTCTTTCTTGATGAGAAATCAACATAGGTCCTTTAACCTCTTCATTACAAATGTCTGAGGTCACGAATCACCTTTTTTGTGTTTTGTTGACATTTCATCCTTCTTTAGACTGTAAAGGAGAACTAGTAATTTTTCCTGTTTGCCCTCAAAAGCCATATCCATCTGCTTTTGGGTTTTTTAAATTTAGTGTGGATTATTTAAAATATACTCCCCTCTCTTACCTTCTCCTAGAGTAAGTTTTTTCTGTAAACTTGTGAGAAAAAAAAAAACAAAAGAAAAATTCAGTGATGAAAAGCCAAGTTTGGCATGGCAAAAGTGTTGAGTTTCTTTGGGGGTTTTGTAACTATGCATGCCTATTGCAAAAGTTTTGTTAAGTGAGACAAAACTTGGTGGAGAACTATAACTGCAGGTGGGCTTCTGCTGTTCTCTTTGGCTGTTACGAGAGAAAGAAGTAGCCTGTGTGCTCAGCTGTGCTAGTGGCTGCTCTGGAGGGGGGACCAGCAGGTCCCAGGGCTCACCTCTTACCTGCCAGCCTCCATGGGAAGCAGCTTCATCATCTGGCATAGCTTCCCTCTCAAGGGAACAACTGCCAAGAACACTTTCTTTCTTAAATGAATCCTATTTTGAGAGTATAAGACTGTCTACTCAGTGTTTTTGTTTACATCCACAGAACTAGAATTAAGATGTCTTACATCTGACTGAAGGGGTAAAATCTTTTACAGGGACATTATTGAGTTCTGCAAGTTATAATCATTGCTTGTTAAACTTCAAAATTTTTTTTAAAGAGTGTGGGGATGTTTTGTGCTATACATTTTTTGTCAACAAACTGGGGGGAGCAGGAACAGAGAAGGTTCTTTATCAGTATGAAAAACTAGCAAGTCCTGTTTTCACGTGGGTTGGTAAATTTTTATGAATAATTGGTCAAGTTAATTAAAGTATGCATTTCAAGTGTGTTGGTTTGGTTTGTTTTCTTCTTTTTCCACACCACTAATTTTCAGGTTTCTAGGACAGGTCATGTTTTTGCAGGACATGTCATACAATTCATCCTTGAAATAAAACCATATTGGGAGAGAGTTTCACTATTTTAAAATAACATAATCTAGTCCAGTACCTTTGTTCCAAAAGCACATATCAATGAGACTGCATTGCTGTTGAAATGATGCTATTTCTTAGTTGCATTCCTTGATCTCACTGTGTACCTAAGGAATGGGAAGAGCTTCATATTTCTGAGGATGGTTGGTTAGTGTCTTCAAGATCTACTTATTTTTCTGTGTCAGTCACGGTCATTGATCTGCCTTTGAATTTGTGGACTCAAGTTTGCAAGTTCTGTGTTTGTCCCATCACCCATCTGTCACACCCCCCTCATGACTAGCTAGTGTTGAGGCCGGTAGGTTGATTCATGTGATTAACCTGCTCTTTCTGTATTTTTAGTGTTGAAATTTCTTGCTGATAAATGGAAAAACAGTGGCTAGAAGCTTACCTGATCATTGTTAAAAATTCTAGCCCTTAAAATCCAGAAAAGTTTGTTAATAAGGCAAAAAATAACTTGGCGCTGTTACTTGTATGTGATGACAAAGAAACATCTGCTTGAAGAGCTTACAGTGACCCAGTTTAAATGGTCTGAACAGTACTAAAACAAGTTCTACAGTATCAGGATTTTTTTCTCTTTCTCATTTTGAAAGAGTCAAAGATAAATGTCTTGCACATTAAGGAGATGAGCTGTAATAAAGTATATATGGATGATATGGCAGCAGTCCAAGAGCATTAGTATGCATTCCCTGATGGAGTTGTGGTGGCAGCTAGCAGTCACTCTCATCTTAGAGCTAGATTTTACTCAGGGAGCATGGAGAGCCTTCCTCTGTGAGCTGGGCCTGTTTTGGGAGAAACTCACTCCAGTTCAAGACATTTCTTGCCTGGATTGGTGTGAAAGCTGTTAGTTTGGAGAACTAGCGTCCAGCTTTTCCAGGGAGCTGCACTGGCGGCACAGGGTCTGGACTGCAGATGACAGTGTGTGCAGAGGTGTGGATAACTGTGGTAGGGTATGTACAACATTGTGACAGAAATGTATGGGCAGCCCACAGCTCTGCTGACACAGGGCTGGTAGTGCTAACAGACATGGAGCAAAATTCCTATTTATTAGCAGGCATATGGAATTACACGAGCACCATCATTACATGTGGTAATTTCCGCCCTGTTTTTTGATAGAGTGGAGGCTGTAGGTTCTTATGAAACATAGTGGTGGAAATCAGATGTGAGGGTAATTCCCCGAGCCCTTGCCTGCTTCCTTCCTATATCTAATTAGCCATGGGGGAGGACAGCTAGGAGTGGGCAGCTGGCCAGATGAATTGTTGCAGTGCATTGGATCTGGCCAGCAGGCTGCAGCTCGGGCATTCTGGTTTGGCTCACAAAAAAAATTCATTTATATGAATTTATATGACTTGAGCTTGCCTTGAAAGATGCATGTTAGATGTTGATGGCTGTTACATTGAAAGACCAGGTTCTTCCTGTGTTCTTAAACAGCAGGCTTTTGGAAGATCTTAGTAGTTTCTTTTCCACTATTATCTATTTATTTCCTTTGCTTAGGGCGGGAGTAATCTTTACTGCTTCTCCACATTATTACGTGCTTCTTGCAAGCGTTCAGGCTTTTACTTTATTATCCTTTGGAGACTCTTTCACAGAGAAATGAACCTTGATGTCAGGTGGTAGGGAGCATGAATATTCCACAGCCAAATTGCTACTGCTGTGGAAAGCTTCATACGTAAGAAAAGAATTAAGGGAAGGAAATTTTCCATGCGGTTCTTCCCGTATGCATTTCTTTTCTGTTCTTTACATTACAAATGTCAGTGTGACAGATGAGCGGAGAAGGCTGCCTCATGAGCATGGGAGATCCTTTGGGTGATGTGGAGATACACAACATAGAGCCGTCTGTGGAGGTGAACTCTATGTTTTGTTGTTCATCTTATGCTTTTGGAGAGTACTATAATGTTTATTTTGCTCTTGTGAGCAAATAAACTGGGTTCTTTTATTTTTTCTGTGGATAGTACTTTGTTGTTGATGCTTTGTTTGATGCTTATTGGTACTAACACGTAAACATAGCAAGGAGGAAAGGTTTAGAGTTTCATGTCAATTCTCTCCCTATTATGGCTGATCCATTAACCACAGAAAGTTAAGACAACCTGTAGGAGGACATCTCATATTTATCTATGCAACTATTATATATAGATTGTTAGTTGTATTTAGAGTAGTAACATTCCATCTTCTTTATCTTTTTCAAGTTAGTACTCAGTCTGCCTTCTCCCAATGCTGCATTTCTGCTTATTTCTGTGGTTTCTCAATAGTGGTTCACTTGTACAGCAGGAAAGATGAAATAATGGAATAATGTTGTTTTTTATTATTATGTACATTTCTAATAACTCAAACCATTTTTGTGATGTTAATGGAAGTTTGGAAAGCTGACAAATTAATTTTAAGTTACTTTTTGTTTTTGTTTGAGGTAAATAGTTGTTCTCACAGTATTTTAATTCGGCAAATCTGTGTTTTTATGTAGATTCATGCCTCTTGAAGAATGCGTTTTATGTCTGTGTTTGGCGCAGACATACTGTTAGTCATCCATAAATGAAAATAATTTAAAAGTGAGAGGGGTTTTGTAAATGTTTTGAAACCTCTGGGTACATTTAAAAAAGTTGTGAAAGCTTCATATTTCTGATTCTTTAAATCAGCCAGCCTGGGGGTGGTAGTGGTAACAATTGTACTATTGGCAAAATACTAAGAATTAGACAAACTTGAATGGACCATTGCACACCTTGAGAAACTGGACTTATGTTTTGTCATAAGCACTAAATAGAAACCTGATGTGTCTTCTGAAAAAGCAGAACAATTTTAGTGTGCTCTGTATTTTCCTAAGCCAGTAGTTTGGCAAAACTCACTGTAGTTCAAAAAATTGCTGAGAGTGTGGAGCTGTTGTGTATTCATTTTATAGAGGCATTGTGTTTGGGTTGAGGGGTTATGTTTGCTACAAGACAGATCGAAGGCTTTGTTTCTAAAAGAATCTATCTAGTGTTTCTGAGAAAGGGAGGAGAGCAGTTCAGGATAATTGCCTAGGAACTCTTTTTCCATTACTTTTTGTTATTTCTGTTATTATTTACTTTAAAACACTACTGGTTTTTAAGTAAATGAGGAAGTGGTCCTTACTTAAGCTTATGGCTTGATGAGGAACAGGATAAATCTCACTTTCTTCTACTAAAGTTTCTGTTAACTTTAATGTGAGATTTGATACCACTTTTGAGTTCTATGCTAAGAAATAGTCAGGAGCCCTGAAACTTATAAATGTATTAGCGATTCATAACCAATTGGATTTTTAGGGTCGAAAAAAAAAGAGCCTAATATGTTGCAAATTTAGCTGTGTGCAGTAAAGTGGGAACCTCTGGCTTGAGTACAGCACAAAACACCTGTAATTCTACATTGAGACTGTTGTAAAGAGAAATAACAAAATAGGAAGAGAACACTTGCAATAGGGCGCATTTCTGACACCCATGCTAGCTGGAGAGCAAGAGAGTTTGAGCCACTGCACGACCTGGGAATTAATGAAGCCTGTTTTGGAGAAGGAGGTGCTGTTGGCAGCTGAGTACACAAATACACTTAACCAGGAATTGCTGCTGCCTGCTGTTGGCTTCTGTGTTTTGTTGGACACACAGAAACAGCATTACAGTGCGATCATTGCTGGAGCCCTGCAAGTGTAATTCACTCTTCTGTTGGGCAAATCTGGTTGCCGGCTTCTTAACTCTCTTCTCAAAGGCCTGGGGTACCAGGATGAAGTGTGAGTGTCTAGCGTGGATGCACACATGTGGAAGTACAGTGTATACAAAACATGTATACAACACATGCCTGCATGCCAGACACTTCCATCTTTTCAATTTTCATGGCTAGCTGTATTTTTGTAATCAGTATGCTGCTTCTTGCTTTGTACTGAGATTTGCACAGACTAAATAAAAGTATTTAAACAAGAGTATTTGAAGGTGAACATTGGCAATGTAGCATTTCAGTGGTGATGCAGAGACTGATATATTTGTTTTAAGAAAACCCAAAACATACTGTTGTCTTCATTTCTTTGGCTTGTGATATTTCTTTATCAGTCAGGTGCTGACAAAATACGAATAATATTTAATGCAGCTCAATGAGAAGTGTAAATAAAATAAGTGCTTCCTTATATTACCCCCTTCAATCCCACACCCTTAATTATAAGAAGAAAGAAGTGATACAGAAGCCTAAGGAGGTTAGTTGGGGTGATGAAAGAAGATGACTGAGGAATAGGGAGTTAGGTTTAACTTTATAAAACATAATATAAACAAACTTCTGGATTTTTTTTTAATATTGCAAATTATTGTTGAATGTAGGTAGCTCCCCACCCTACCCCCCCCCCCCCTTTTATGTGCAAATTTCAAAAACGTTGTTTTGGGG
>VZTI01001640.1:1113374-1178177 GCA_013397865.1 Struthidea cinerea | reverse complement strand
GTGCAAATTTAGAAAATGTTGTGTCTGGCGGAACAGGGGAAGGAGCTCAAGGACCTGATTCTGTTCTGGATGCCTTCAAAGGCTAAGAGTGGGAGGTGTAGCTTAGACGTTGAGATTGCAGAAGTTGAAACTGATTTTATATCGTGTTTATACCTTCCAGATATGGGTGGGTGCAGAGATGTAGACGAAATTAGAGCCTATGGTATTAAAGGTAGCCAAGTAGAATTATTAACAGGCAACTGATTAAGGTAACTTTAAAGGGTGTTTTTCACTATTTAAAGATGTTTCCAGACATCACTTTGCTCTGAGACGCACTTTAAAAAAAATTCTGTGCTCTGCAGACAGCCAAAAAGCTGTGCTTGTGAATGTTAAAAATGACCTTGAGCAGAAGAACTCAAAGGTTGTTGGTGGCTTTGTACTGAATAAAATAAACTGGCACAGCAGTGAGAAAAACCTGCATTAAGGTTCAGGGTCCTGATGCAGCAAAATAGAGTCTTAAACACAGATACAGTCCTTATTCTTCTGCAAATGCTCATGTAATTCATGATCAGGACACAAGTTAAATATTAGAATAAAACATATTTGTGAGTGTACGTAGTATGAAGTGTTGGTAATGTCCTTAAGTTAGTATCTGAGATGCTTGAAGCAGGAAATGAACCCCCCAAAAATGCATGGTGTTGTCTGAGCAAGTCGTCAGCCTTGTTTTTCTGAGATGCACTTTTTGGAAAGCTGTGCCAGGTTTGGAACTTACTGTATTTGACAAAACATCTGCAGGAGGTTGCTGTGGTGAGAATTTGAAAGTTGTTGGGAGACCTAAATTAGACATCGGGCTTTACTAGCAAGTTGTGGAAGGTGCCTGAGTGTTGAGATCTCTGCAGAATAAGGTTATTTAATTCGTACCATAGAATCATAGAACGGCCTGGGCTGGAAGGGACCTTAAAGATTGTCTCATTACACCCCCCTGCCGTGAGCAAGGACACCTTTCACTAGACCAGGTTTCTCGGAGCCCCATCCAACCTGGCCTTGAACAATCTAGGGATGTGGTATCCACAACTTCTCAGGGAAATCTGTTCCAGTGCCTCACCACCCTCAACAGTGAAGAATTTCTTCCTAATATTTAGTCTAAATGTATTTACTGTCAGTTTGAAGCCATCCCCCCTTGTCCTGTCACTCCAGGCCCTTGTAAACAGTCTCTCTCCATCTTTCCCATAGGCTCCCTTTATGTACTGGAAGGCTGCAATTAAGTCACCCCAAAGCTGAACAATCCAGGCTGAACAATCCCAATTCTCTCAGCCCTGTTCTTCATAGGGAAGCTGCTCCATCCCTCTGATCACCTTGGTGGCCTCCTCTGGCCTGGCTCCAACAGGTCCCTGTCCTTGCTGTGCTGGGACCCCAGAGCTGGATGCAGCTCTCTATGTGCCTGAGAGTGTTGTCCAAAAGCTTCTTGGGCTCTCGCAGATTTGGTGCTGTGACCACTTCCCTGGGGAGCCTCTTCCAGTGCCCAACCACCCTCTGGGTGAAAAACCTTTTTCTAATATCCAACCTAAACCTCCCCGATAAAGTTTCATGCCCTTCTCTTGGGTCCTGTCACTGGTCACCACAGAGCAGAGATCAGTGTCTGCCTCTCCTCTTCCTCTCCTGAGGATGCTGAAGACCACAATGAGGTCTCCCCTCAGTCTCCTCCAGGCTAAACAGACCAAGTACCCTCAGCCACTCCCCATATGGCTTCCCCTTCAGACCCTTCACCATCCTTGTGGCCCTCCTCTAGATGCTCTCCATATGGACAATATGGAAAGGATCACAGTAATTGATCACTTTAATCTACATTATTCAGTACTTCTTGCCCTTATCTGTTACTGTCAAGTAGTAGTTATAATATTAATTTATATTTTACTAGTATAAGTCATTTATTGCATACTAGTATAAAAAGGCCAGCTATACTTAAAACTAATACACTACTGATTCTTAGTAGCTTCTTACAAAGATTCTTAGAAGCTTCTTACAAAGTAGGTAGACCTAATATTTTGTAGTCGTATTAATTTTCATTTTTCTGCCAGACCAAGGGCTTCTTTGGGTGCTGCTGGGAAGGTAGGCCAGAAATGTTGGGAAATGTGGTCAGTCACAACATGATTTTTCAACTTTTTCTGCTAGCCCGATGGGATGTATGGTCCCAAGAGAATGTTTTTGTCAGTAGCATCCTTAGCAGTTATTTTTTGATTTAATAATGGCGTCCAAGTGGAAAGAGAATATGTTCTAATTACTTCTGACATCTTTACCCCTTCTTTTTTTCTGCTGCACTGAGGTACACTGTGTACAAAATAAGTCTTAGGTTTAAAAAATATGAATGTTGTGCATTCAGAATCAACAGTTAGAAGATGGCAGAATTAAGATTGAGCAGGCAGCCTGTATTTGGGTGGTCTGTAAAATGCTCATCATGTCCTTTATAGAGAGAGCTTGTGTGTGCTGGTGTGAGTATGCCTGTGGTAGGAACTGGCAGGGAACAGCTTTACCCTCTGCAGCTTGCCACCCATGAGAAATTGTAGCCACAAAGACCACTTTCATCAGACGGGTAGAAATGAGTGACTGTCCAACTCCACAGATGTGACATTGTCACAATGGCTGTGGTTTGGGTGGATGGGTGTGCCAGGAGCTGCTGTCGGCTTGGAGTTGTGGCCAGGTGCTGTGTAACTTCACTCACCGCTGCTGTTCGAACCTCCTAGGGACAGCCTGATTTGGAAAGTTTTTACTGAACTGTTGTAGCCCTGGAAGAAAGCTGCTAATTGGTATTTTTGGCTTTTGGCTTCTAGTTTTGGCAGGGCCACACAATGTGTCCCATACTTGGCAGCAACGACTGTGTGGCTTGAAAGCTTTTGTTGCATCTTTGAGTCACCCTGCTCAGCTGGAACATTGCAATAGGAGTTCTTTGTTTTTGTTTTGGGGGTTTTCACAACTTGGTGTTTGGAAAACCCATAATATATTTTTGTCTTGTTACACATTGGAGAAACTTAAGAAATCACAGATGTTGCATGGTCATACTGTGAATATTCGTTTTAGTGTTTTCTCCTAGGCTAACATGTAACATGGGAACTACTTTTACTGGTCTCTTCTAATCCCTCTTCCTGGTAATTGGGGTAAACGGGACATTTTTCTAGGAAGCACAGCACAGGACCTAGTACTGCAGTAATTGTGTAATAGGCTAAGTGGCTAAACTTTATTTGCCTTTTTTTTTTTTTTTTTAAACCCCCCATGGCTGGCTGCCTGGATGGCATTGAAAGGCTGCAAAAAGAACACCTTTGTGCAGGAAGATCAGTGAATCCCCATGTGTGGGTCTGGTCAGTCTCCATTTGCCAGGGTCTGTGATGTGGTGGAGAAGGCACATGAGGTGTGTGCCATCTCCTGCTTCCCTGGGGCTGCAGAGCAGAGGTGCCGGGGGCTCTGGGGCAGAACAGTCCCTGAGACTGCTCTGGGTGATCACGGGGGTTCTTCTGACAACCGGGTGCTGTGGGAATGCCGTGGCCTTCTGTCCAGGTGTAACAAATGCCTTGGAAACCCTAGGCCTGTGGAAAAGCATCTGTATGGTGCAAGTTCCTCCTCTGCTGATGCAGAAGGCACCGTCACTGATGTTACTGAAAAACCAATGCTGGAAATTGTTAAAGCCTTCTGACAAGGAGGGACCTTTTGAGGAGAGCTGTGGTTCTTGGGAGTGAATCTATTTTAGTGGTGGGTGAAGGGTAGTGTTATAGCAGTTGTGACATAACTGCCAAAGCTGTGTCCTTCTTCAGTAAACTTAAGTGTGTTTTGTTACCGTGTAACAGACTACAGTGCTTAGAAAATGACTGTACAAAACCAGACTAAACGAAGCCTTCCGTGCTCGAGCAGAGAAGAATCACAACACCCTCTGCTGGTACGAGTGACTCCTTCCTTTTCTCCTCAAGGACTTGCCTGGTGGATATCCTAGAAACAGTAAAAGATAGTTCTGAAGTGTGATGCTGGCTCCTTTTGATTAAGCTTTGAGGTTCTTTTAACCCATTCGTGTTTATTTTTTTTCCCTTGTAGAAATTGACAGTTTAATCTAACCAATAACATACCACCGCTAAAACAGACCGGGAGAAGGTGGTGATGCCTTTTTCTCCACGTTCAGGTGTGGGGGATCCATGTTGCTTTCTAACTAAGCATACTCCTACTTGGCAAAATTTTACTGGAGGTGGAGTTGGCGATTCTGTGTGCAAATACACTTCTGAAGAAAGCGCCCATCCCTTCGATGTGCCAATAGTTGTATTTGAATAGCTGCTAAATCCATTGGGTAAACTTGTGGTTTCATATAGTAACCATGTGTTCCTAGGGCCTTTCCTCGAGGTTATCTCTGCCTCTGTGTCTCTTGTGAGATGATGAGCAGTCGCAGGCAGGCCGGGCACTTGGTTTATTTGTTTTTGCTTCCCCTGTGCGTATAGTCATGCTCTCTGCCTCCTGGTAGGCCCGTCTCATGTTAATATCCTCTGCTGTGCTTCCTGCTTGGCTCGGGATGACTGGGAAGGAGATCACAGGTTAGGATGAGAAGTGGTCACTTTTTAATTTCTTCTCATAAAACGTGTCTGATGCCTGCCACAGCAACCCTCTGTGTGTTCCTGAGCCCCCTCCTCCTTACCTGCCCGGCCTTAGCATGCACGGCGTGCCGTGATGGCTGCTACTGCTTCCACTTGGAAAAAGCATCTTCAGCCAGGGTATTTGTGGAGGGAGCGGAGGCACCGAGCTCCTCTGTGCATCCTGCGAGCTGGGTCTGTCCCCGCAGAGTGCTGGAAAATGGCATTTCCAGCTGCGGGGGAGGCGAGGGCTGGGCTGGTGGCGCGGCGGAGCCGTGTGGGTGCTCGGCGGGAGGAAGAGCCCCGTTCCGAGTAAATGGTGCCTTACATAATTTGGTTATGAAAGAATTGCTGCGGGTTGAGCCTCCCTCGGTGCGTTCGGGAGCGTCCCTCCAGCACTGCCGCCTGCACGGGAAGGGTTAAGAGGAGACAACATCCTGTCAGAGACCTTGTTTTTAATTTTGCCTCTCACACTGGCACAGATCCGGCTAAGAGCAGCCCAGATTAGTTCGGGAAAACCTTTGAAGAGATTTAAGATGTCCTTCAGCCAGTTTGAAGGTTTTTGTCTTGCAAATCCAGTACAAGGGCGCCTGCAGGCATCTCGACCCTTGCTGTGCTGCTGATGCAGCTCAAGGTCACACTAACCCGCCCTGTGACATTCAACAACACACACACACACAAAAATTATGCGGTGAAACTGCTTCAGCATTCAGCCAACCAACAACTTCCTCAGTTCCTCACTAAAGGAAGAAGTGTATACATTTTTTTTTTTCTTTTTGTCTTTTTTTTTTTTTTTTGGCTTCGTAGATTTTTGCTGCAGGAAATAATCCAGGATTTCTGGTGTGTGTGATGACAAGGTCATTTCTTAATTAGAACACATGTAAAGAACAAAGCTAAATGGCTTCAAAACAGCTTTGTAGTTGATGGAGAGGATTTAAATTATTTAAAGAGATAGTCACCCAAGTATGATGGAAACTGAATTCTAAACACATTAACTCTTTCAGTACTCTACGGTTTCCATATGCTACTCAAAAGAAAATGTCAAATTTGATGAGTATTATTGCAACTGCTGTTAAATGAGCATTTTTACATCTATTTATAGTTAGTATTCTATTATCCTGTCTCTTATCAGAGTTACGACAGCAAGATTTTTTTTTTTATTAAACAGTGGAATACTCACTGGCTAGAGATCAAGAGATAGCTATAGGAAATTGCTTGTTGGAGATCAGTGGCTTAATTTCTGCTCCATCTCATATTTTGATGAATGTATTAGCATAAATATGTGTACACATGTGTGAATACATGTATGAATTATAGTGCAAGTATACAGGTATTAGTAAGAGCTGCCTCTCTGGGAGGAATCTGGACTCCTGTCCTCAGTGCTCAACATGGTTGCAAGGCATAAGAACATATGGATGGTGGATTTGGGATTAGGGAATGAGAAATAAAAGGAGAGAATTGAAAAGAAATGGCAACTTCACTTAGTTTGAAAAGACTAAGTGGGAAGAGGAGATGGCATCTTGGAATTTGAATTTTGTTCTTCTAATTTGATTGTCGCTGTGACTCCAAGCACCTAAATACAAAGGTGTTGGTACCACTGTCTCAGCCATGGTTGATGTGGCTGTATGTTAATTATTCATACTTTTAATCCTATCCTCCTATTTTTCTTTTCCTTATTGTGTTTTCTAGGCTTCTTATTCTATAATGCCAGGGGCTGGTAAGGTGACCACCCATCCGTGGTTGCCTTGGGCATACAGAGCCCCAGGTATCCATGGGTAGCCCTGTCCTGTTAAAAGGGTTGACATGGCGCACCAGAGGAGAAGCTGGATTTACTGTGGTCTGTAGGACCTGCCTTTTGGTTCCAGCACACAGTAACTTCCCAGGTTGTCTGCTTAATAAAATAGTGAGGGAAAAAAACCACTTGTGAGTTGTTCACTAAGGTGAAAAAGGCAAAAAAATAATGGAGTACTAACTTTGCTTTGCAAACTTTAGGCTCTATGTATGCTCGGAGATGCCACGACATGATTTGTGTGAGAACCGAAATGTGGAGAAATTAGTCTTCCCCTGTTGTCAAAAGTCTAGCACTTAACTCAGATTTAAGTGTTTCAAGATAAATTGACATAAAACTTACTAGGGGGTTTATTTTTTCTGGTTGTTTTTGTTCTTGGTTAATTTTTTTTTTTCCCCGGGGTAAATGCTGTTCAGCTGGAACTTGAGGTGCAGCAAATGTCAGATGGAGTGTGCTTACTAGAAAGAGATTGTGCTGGCTCTGAGGACCTCCTGAGAAAGGAGGAAACTGCATTTGCCAGGATAAAGAGGGCAGATTGAGTGCTACAACTTCTTTCCTCTTTGGGTTGCCTTTTTTTTTCCTTTCCCTGCACTGTCTGGCTTGTGAGAAGAAAACGACAGAGGGAAACAGGCTCCACACGAGGAAGACACGGATGAGACAAAACTGATGTGCTCTGTGAAATCTGTATATTCCTGCCCTTGCCTGGGGTGTGCTGTGCCCTTAATATTATGGGAGACCTAAGCTCACCTGCTAGTAATTTCTAATTTACTGTCCTAATTCATCGATTTGTTATCACTAATTGTACTTCATTTACTTCTGTGTAGTTTCCAGTACCTAAAGGGTTGAAAGGTTGCTGTAATTGGCACCCGCAGCTGCTCTTTCTTTTGACAGGGGATAATTTTGCAGCCTATGCTTTGTGTGACAGCTGCCTAATTGGGCATTCTCCCCTTGTAGCAAGCCTGCCTCCTCCAGCCTCCCTGCTGACAAATGGTGGTGGATTATAGATGAGGACACGCTGACCCGTTCGACCTTGCTGAGGCAGCGGGGAGGGGCCTCCTGCTACTTGAGGGAAGCTTTGGGTCATTTAAAGGACAAGGTCATGAGCCAGGTGGGGAAATGACATGATATCACATGACAATAGCCCGATGACACGGTCAGTATGTCAAGGACAAACTCATCAGTATTGATTAACGCTGCTTTTTGCTGGTGTCTCTGTGAAGCCACTGATATTTAAAAAATATTTTGCTAATTTGTCCTAGGTAAAGTGCTGGGCATTATTTTGGGGGTTATTTAGGGGAGCATTTGTGCAGTGTTTTCTTCTCAATACACGTCACGTGCAAAAGCAGTGTTTTCAAAACCCCACCGATGGTAGTTTGTAGGGTTCGTCTTGATGGTTTTGGTAAAATGTTCATCTGCCTGTACTGGAAGGAAAATGCCAGGAAGGATGCATGACAGGGCGGAACTTGGGGGAAAAAAAATCCCTGCTTTGAAATGTCCGTGTTTCACTTTTCACTCCTTGAAAGGCACGTATATGAACCTTTATGAAAACACGTGTATCCACATATGTACAGCTGACTGAAATGTGGGAAAAGTGTTCATTTAAAGAGAACCAAAGAGAAAAGTTAAATATAAGTTGGATGTTTAAAGAAAGTCTTATATCAGCTCAAGGGCGATACAGTTAAGATAATGCCCTGCCTATTTTAAGAACTAAAACAGTATCCAACTATGCCAGGCAATAAAAACCTGCTAAGTGGGTTTTCGAAAATGTTGTTGAATACAAGTGACAATGTTTTGAGAGCATCTTCATGTTGCATTTCTATGCTAATAAACTTCAAGGTAAATGAACAGCTTGTTTGACATTTGCTATGTTAGACAATAATAAAATGCTTTCTTCTGGAGTAATTAGACTTGATTGATTATGTTAAGAGGTAAAGATAAATACAATCAGAAAGAGAACTCTCTCGAAGGGGAGTTAGTGCCTGTTTTTGAACTTTGCCGCTGTGGTTCTGGTTTAGCCAGTGCCTGGTGCTGTGTGTCACACACGTGTGTGCACACCCCTGCACACACACACGCACAGAGACACATTCACAAACATGCAGACACGCGTGGTGTGCACGGAGTTTCTGAGAAGCCGGGAGAGGAGCGTTCACCTCTGAGCCCGGTTCCCTTCTCTGAGAGATCTGATTTGTTGTGGGAAGCTGTTGTGTCTGAACCTCGTCAGTTCACCAGGATGTAATTTTACTCCCCCGAGGTAAAAAGCCGTCAGTGGTAAAGTGTGATAAATTAGTTCACTCAAGTAGATGCGCGTGCGTGTGTGTGTGTGTGTTTAATTCTGACCTTGCTGTGCATGTGTTGAGCTGCTCTCGGTGCCCGAGTCAAGCCCGGTGGAGGTTTAATCCTGTGCCCTTGTACACGTATACTTGATTAGTAGTTGTGGTTATCTCAGCAGAAGACATTCTGCCCTCCTCCTTGTATTGGTCGGGACCCAGGCATTGGGGAGTCAAGTCGAAGGAGAAAGAAAAGAGATTTTGCATTAGTATTCCATGAAAGCCTTACTGTCTGCAGAACAAATTGATTGCTACAGTGTACCTGTGCTTGGCACCACTGCTGTGAAAGAAAGGTATGGTTGTAATCTGTTTTATTGTATTACATATTGTGACACTCCAGGAATGCTTAACATTCGGCTCTTCTATGACACATGCTAGAAGTCTAAGGAAAGAAAAATACGTGAATGAATGAAAAGTGTGCGAGGCTGTCGTATCGGCAGCTTTGTTTACTACAGCGAACTAAGTAGCCCCTGCTAATGAGACAAATTTATGTGCCAATGGCAACGTAAGGAGATGATTAACTGAATTCTCTGTATTATATTCAGTTACTCACATCAGTGTCAGTAGTTGCTACGTACCTACACAGATAAAATTCTAATTAACGTTTTAAGGGGGTTTTGATTTAGCTTTTAGCAAGATGATAAATATGAAATATACTTGAACGTGGATGTGTTTGCATCTTTAAATGAAACTGTGTTGTTTTTTCGTAGTTAACAATCTGCTGTGCTGGTCCTATGTGTGTGTGGGGGCGGGTATGTGAGGGGAGGCATAAAAACCTGCAAATCTTAGATGTGATGCTGTGATAAATGGCACAAGAACAAAGCTGAGGAAAAGTCTTACAGGATTTGAGTCTTCATATCTCTCTCACACACACCCCCACCACCACCCCTCCTAGTAATGCATAAATATGCACCCTTATTTTAGTGGGAAATCTAGGGCTCTTCGTTTCCTAAACCCAGCTGCAGACTTTACATAGTTGATTCTCTGGTTTTACAGATGCTCAGATGATGTCAGTTGTGTGGGAAGTATGAAGCACTCCATTAATAAAACTCAGACTGTTTCACAGAGGGCTGTGCTTAGTGCTTCGTTCTTGGCATCACTGAAATTGTGGTGGTGATTATTTGGGTGTTTGCTTGTGGTCACTCCGAAACATCTGAAGTATCTGCTCTTGTCATGCAGACATTCCTGACTAATTAAGTTTAGGACAGGTGGCAGACTCCTCCTGGGCATTTAAATCTGCGTGTAAACCTAATCTAATAACTTGATGAGAAAATGAAAATCCATCTTTCCTGGTGTGTTATCACCACACACAAGCCACAGAGGTATTTGTGAAATCCTCTCTCTGCTCTTTGTCCTGGCAGGTGACAAGTAAATGAGTTGCTTTAAGGAAATGAGGGACTTGGAAAATGCTGTGTGCTGAGCAGCAGTCATGCACTGTAATAGTTACTTTTGTCATATGGCCTTGCTGACTCAAGATTAGCACTTTGTGGATGTGGGGTATATTTATATGAGTGTACCCTTGAGCTTACATTTTACACCTTGCAAGGAGTGTGAATACAGCCTTATATGTGCAAGTTGTTGATCTTCGAGATCCTTAGGCAGCTAGGAAAATTTCTAAGAACTCCAGTTCAGGAGGCTTTGTGATGTGACTGTTTCAACTCAAATATGATGACTTTAGTTGCAAATAATTAGTCAAAACTTATTTATTCAAACCAAATATTTTGTGAGTAAGCTATTCTTCCCCCTGAATTACTTTTTTTTTTTTTAAAACATAAACACGTGTTGTAGCAAAAACTAAAGTTGGTGAAAACAGTTGCACAATTGACACAGCAGATGGGAGGATCCAGGGACTTCACCACATTTAACCAGGTTTTGGAAGTAAATTTCAGTAATGCTATACAAATGGTTAATTCTTACCTCAAATTCTGTATTCATTTTTTGTAGATTTTAACCAGTTAGTGACAGGAGGTTGAGTTCTGAAGAAAGTGTTAGGTAAATACCGGGCATTACTGCATTTCAATGCAATTAACTTTTGTTCATAAATAATTCAACCTATGACTTTAAATAAATGATCAGAGGAGAAGAAAATGACATGTGATTAAATCCAAGTCCTTGAAAACATTTTACCAGTCAAGAATCCTGTGACTGCTTTGGGACTTCTTATAATTCCTCTGTTGAGAAGAGCCAGTTCTGAGAGTTGTTGTGGGTTTTGTTTAGTTTTGGTTTTTGTCAATTCTCAGCATATCATTAGAGATACGAGGTAGACTCTTCAGATCATAGTTAAAAGAAGACTGATGATGTGTTATTTTTCATTTTGTCTTGATTTTCTTAGTGCCATGAAATATATCAGCTTGGGTAGCCTGTGATTTTTCCTAGTTTTATTTTTTTTTTTAATGGAAAGTAGAAGGTTGTTTGCCAAATTAAAACTTTTACTGACAACTTTACTGAATGAGCATGACTGATGACATTAGAATCTTGATGAGAATTTTGGAATACAGCTTGGTCTGGGGTAGACTGCTATGTTGTGGATGAGGTGGTGAAGAAGAAACCGAATGAGGGAGAAAACCCAAACACAACCCTACCCAAATAAATCGGATTTTAAAAACAGTTCTTGCTTATATTGGAGGTATACAGTTGATTCCAGCACTGGTTAACTGTATTTCCTCTGGAAATACTTAATCAAGTGTTAAGTAGGAGTTGGTGCTTGAGTGTTATTATCAATTTAGGCAGATTTTAGAGGTGAATTCCAGATTAGATCTGTTTTTGAAGGGTAGCTGTGCCGTGCTTGAGATTGTGAAATGCTTGTTCCCCATCTCCACCCCTTTTCTTTCTGTTACCATGCTCTACCATAGTAAAGAAGAGAGGAAGTGGAGGTGTTGCATAACTTCAAGTAAATAGATTTTCTGTGCAGATACTGAAGGCAGCCTTAACTCAAGCAGTGCTGTCACTACCAGAATCCTGCTAATGCTAAAGGCATTTGTGTAATTAATGGCCTTGTGTACTGAACTGAGACTGCTGCGAAACCTCTGGAGGGAATTATTGTGTCTATCGTGTTGGTTAACTTTCCCTGAAAATAAAATGTGTTGCTGATACTTCGTTGGGCTGATGGGGGAGGATTTTGCAAGGCCTGATGAAATACTCTCTGGCATCATTTTCCTGACCACTGGACAAAGCATCTGCAGTAACGGAGCCAGGTTGAATGGTTGAAATGGAGCTGTTAATAAAAATGAGATTAATTTTACTTGAGGAGATGAGTGTGGTAAGATAAGAAAATAGAAAGATGCACTTAAAACTTTCAGTGTGTTTTTTAGATGTTTTTGTTGTAAGCTCATTTAAAGAATTTGGACCTCATTTTGATACTAGTGCCTTACCTAGTGCAATGGTGGTAAATGATCTAGAATAGATGAAAATTAGTAGTCATTTTTTGTCTAATCAGTTCTCCTGAAGCCATTTGTAAAACCTTGTTTAAAGTTCCAAACACCTTTTTTTTCTTTGTGTGGTTTGTTTCTTCAGCATCAACCATAGGTGGCACTGACTTATTAGCAATTAAAAGGTGTGGGATGCCTCCCCTCTTCTCAGATGTTTAAGCAACTGCTTGATCCATTTTCTCTCACTCTGGCAGAGAGTACAGAGCATGGCAGGTATCTGTGAGTTCTACAAATGAATAGGTACAGGAGCCAGGTTATTTACTGAGTTTGGTCAGTTTGGAAGCTTCCAGCTTTTGAAGCTAGAATTTGAGTTTGTACAAACTCATTAGGAAAAATGCTAATATTGATTACTAAGGGGGAGCAAACTTGTTTCTGCAGGCTTAGTTCTAGTTACTCATGAGATTTTCAGAGCAGGCTCAGTTGGGCTTGGTGTAATTCAGGATTCCAGAGGCTGGGCACCACCGAGAAGTTCAGTGCATGCAAAAGAAGCTGTCTGGAGTCACTTGCGACTGCAGCATCAGTTCCTTCGCTGCCCTACTGCTGGCACGGGCTGCTGCAGTTCTGCCCTTTTCGCTGGTGTAACCTGAGATGAATGCACACCCTGTGTCCATCTGAGCTGAGAGTGTATTACAGCTGAATTAGACTGGTAAAAGGCAGGTTTTAACAGCTTTCTAAAGCAAGGAATTAAAAATGGACCTGTTTGGGACGGAAGTGCTTATGCATGTGTACAGACATTCATACTTACTTTGCTATGAGAGACCCTTGCTTCAGGGTAGAAAGGACTTCATTGTTCTTAGTTAGGAAAGAGATTCAAAGTGGGTAGTGGATCAGAAGAGCTTCTTCTGTGCAGTGGTCTTTGCAGCTCCAATCCATGTTCTTGCCCAGCTCATTAGGACTGCCTCATCATGTTAGATCTCTGAGAAATAGGAAAAGTTGGTGGAATTACATTTTTGATGATAATGCTATCATTCGTGTTAAAGTTCCAAACACCTGTGATAGCTCAGTACTGATAGTGATACTTAGTTCAGTACTGGTGTTTTCTTGGAGGGAACATTGTTTCGGCAGATACAGTGGAATACCCATATTGTCTGTATTTGACTGACACACATCTCCATCTGAGGGTGATGGGAGTGCCAATAATTTTTCTTATTTTGGAAGAGAAAGGCATTTACTGTAGTGTGCAATTCCTACTCCTTTAGTAGTAAGCACCGTTATTTCCTCAAGTTTAGGGTACCCAATTGTTGTTTTGTTTCACTAGTAGGGGAAAAAAAAAAAACAAAAAACAAAACGCCCACAAATTGTAGAGAGAGAGAATATCTTGTAATTCAGCTGAAATTCAGAAAATCTTTTTTCATTTGCTATGGATATGGAGCTCATGTGTTACTTCGCAAGCTGCTTAAACTTCTCTTGTCCTTGCTGCTGTTCCTCATGTGTAGAGTAGCAGTATTCCGAAGCACTGGTGTGATATGTTCGTGGATGTTCTTAAAGTGTTCTGTTTTGTTCCAAGATGGAGTCTCTTTTTCTTGCAATTTTGACGGTACCCAGTAGCCTCCAACATGGTTTAGACCCACACAGTGCATGTAATGAGAGGTCCTGGTGAACAACGGAGGAGTGAAATTACTATGATCAGTCCATAAATAGCAGCAGCCATCTAACATCAGATATTTAGATGTCAGATTGAAATAGGTCTTTGGTAACTGAAATGCCTCTTACTTGTTAGTTTGCTTGTGAGTGGTTTTTTTTTAATGACCTCAGTTTATGTATTAGCAGTATGAAACTTAATTCCGTAGTTCACTCAAATCCAAAGTAGTTTGGGATTTTATTTCCAGATTCATGTAGTGAATGGCTAAATCTATGAAAGTCCTTTCTGTACTTAGGATGTTGCTTATACTGTGCAGCTGGTGGTGGAGTACATCAAGATTATTTTTTTATTGGTATTATTATTAAGTTTTAAAATGATGGTTGTATGTTTCATAAAAAAAAAAAAAAGAATTCTGATGCTTAGTCAACTTCAAACATTTTCTTCTCCTCAGCTTTTCTACCTGTGACTGTCATTTTACCAGAGAAAATAATTTCATGGAAGGGTAGTTCAGATGCATGTTTTGTGTAATTTGCAAGTGTGGACACTTGCACATAGTTACAGCTGGCAGAGTACAGTCAACGGTGGAAGAAGTATCTTACCAACAGTTCCCTGCTCCTACAAGAATTTCTTCTGTTCTCCAAGATTTATGAGGTCACAATGTCAAAGGTTTTTGTAGCATTCAGCTAGTCATGATGGAGTGCAAGCCTATTTGAAATTAAAAATGGCTGAATGAGCTTTACTATTCAAAAATTAAACTCATAATCAAATTTGCCAATTAAACAAAAATAAATGTTGAACAAGAGAGGTTTTAGTACCTGAAGTGGCAAAGATTGTGCATACATATCCCTATCAAGTAGTCTGGATTTTCTGGATGTGTATTAGAAAGACTGTCATAAATACTATTAGATTTCTTGTGATCATTGTGTGAGGAACATGGATCATGCTTGCCCTCAAAAAGTATGCATTTGCTCTAAGTAAAGTAATTAAAGTGAAATACAAGAATTCATGGAAAACTCAAGAAAGATGTTTTCAGATACATTAGCAAAAAGGAGCTTGTTGTTACTCTGTGCTCTTCAATCATTCACGTCTTACCAAGCAGCTAGCAAAAATAAGTTGCATTCAGTGGATGCTTTATATCTTACATGCAGAAGTGAATTGCAAGAGTGGTTTAAGTCTGTTAATTTTCATTTTGGAATCTTAGCCCCCATTCCCTGATACAAGTGGAGCTTTTGGTCCTGAGTGGTGATGGATACACAGTAATTTACTGGTTTTTCTCCTTTCCCTCCCACCTGTTTTTCAGCAGCAGATTAGAGTCAAGGTGTTTCAGATCTTCCAATCCTTCCTCTTATTCCATTGGTCAAAATCACAGTAAAAATAGTGTAAACTCCTGAAAATTTTGGACTTTCTATCCGTATGCATTGTGACAATGTTTACTGCAGTTCAGTGGAAATGCTTCCTACAACACGGTGGACCAATACAGCTGGTGTTTTAGGGACCATGCTACCTAGAATTTCACCTCTGGCTTTATATTTTAGTGAAGCAAGTTGATGATAATGTTTTACAGTGTGCAGTATCCTACATCATCTTGTTTCTGCTCTTCTGTTTTTTACTGTTCAGGACTCCATGCTGGTGAGGCAGTGTCCCAGGCAGCTTGAACAGCCTCACTATCTTCTCCTGGCATTGATGCTTTTCTTCCTCCTTATACCTACTTTTTCCCTACAATCCTTCCTTTCTTCTTCGTTCTCTCTGCATCTCATCTTAGTTTGTAAGCACTTTGGGGTCGTAGTCTGAATTTACAGGAATATAAAACATTTTACAATAGTAATTATGCAAATGTCAAGCACAGACAGACTTGCTCTCATAAAGCTGACAGCGTATAAAGAAGGCAAGTGGAATTTGCATCCTGGTTGGTTATTCTTGGTCACCCAAACTGTTCACCTTCCGAAGTGCTACAAGCAAGCTCTGGTTTACATGATTTAGGAGAGAGATACCGAAACGACTTTGGAAGCGAGGGTTACGTTTTGTTTGCAGTAAAACAGAATTCAGGCATAGACCCAGTAAATCAAACCTCTCCGGTTTGAGAAGGAGAAATTATGTTCAAAACAAATGGAGAACTTGCAGTATTAAGTCTGCTGTTTGGGCTCAGAAGGTTATTTCATTAAGGCAGCTGAGACACAGAAAGCTTCCTTTGTTTCATCAAAGGAGGTCTGGGTTTATGCTTAGCTCTCTCAGCCTTCACCTTGCTCCTCAAAAGTTTCCTCATCGGTGCAATTGTTTGTTGTCATGATTAAAAGTAAGTAAATAGCTATGGCGTCTCTGAAAAGAAGTATCTCCTTTCTTTCCTAGGAGCAGTATTTTTTCATTCTCTGGTCTTTCGTGCCTCTGTGCCCTCTGAAGTGAAAGCAGATTGCAACAGGGTAGGGATATTGTCATTGTACCAGCTGGAGAAGTGAAAGAGCTTTCACTAGTTTTTTAAAAGTAGCAGCTCAAGAGAAGGGGAGCCCTTTGATGCTATATTTTAGCCCTTCTACATTATATTTTAGGCCTTTTGTACCCTTTTCTCCCTATCATTAATCTTTGTGTTGTGTTGATCTTTTAGTGTCTATTATTCTTTCCTTCTCTTCCAATCATATGTAGTAAAAGAAAGGTATTGGGTGAAAAGTGTGTTGTTACAGCAGCACATATTGTTGTACTGCAAAACCAATAAATGCATTTTTTTCTTCTGTAAGAGGAAGAGAAAACATACTTATTTTGGAGACCAGTGTTGCTCTAGGGCTTCATTTAATTGCTGTCCAGCTGAACTTGTCAGCATCTCACAGGTGCAGATGTATTTATTTTAAACTTCATATAGACTATGATGAGGGAAAGGGAACCAACAAGTCTGTGAGGAAAGGCAAGCAACATACATCATTTGTGTTTTGGCTTGTGGTCTTGCAGGAGGTATTTTGGTGGATTTGGATTAATTTTTGCTCTGGTAATTTACTGCTGGAGGAGAGGAAGAAAGAGCCTCCAGAGTGTAGATGATCTTTGCCTGGGGAGCAGTGCAGAAGCATAATGGAATTTCCTGTGTGAGAGGTGCCTGAGTATTACAGCAAAAATGAGTGTTTGTGGAAACAAAAGGGTAAGGAAAAAGGACACAATAAGTGGTTAGGCTATGTGGATAGAAATGAAAGTTATTAATGTCCGTAGAACTCAGATGAGAAATTTTAAACTTAATCTAGTGCAAGAGAAAAACAATTGAAAAGTTGAAGTAGAGGGTTATATGAGCAGAGTGTCTTCAGGGGAAAGATTACAATAACAGCTGTGTTTTGTGTAGTGTGGAATGGTCTTTGGATGTCATTAATGTTACACAAGTGTGGGTTGTGGAAGTGGGGAGCTGAGGGAAGACTGAATGAAAATCATGATGATAATAGCAGGAGAAAATGACTAAGATTTTAGAGAAGCAGAATGCAATGCCAAGGGTGTGTTGCGTGTTCTTGGTTTCTTTTTGGTTGTTTGTTTTGGGGCTTTTTTTAGTCATGGTGGGGAAGCGGATAGTGGGAGTGTTAGAATAAAGATAATCTTCCGATGACACCTTTTTTTCACAAAGTGGGTAGTATTAACCAGGCAAGGAGACCTATCCCCTCTCTCCTGGCAGGTTACCTCTACCAGCTTGCTCAGCTCAGCTTTGTCAAGCTCTGATACTCTCACAAATCGACCACAAGTATAACCAACTTGGGGAAAACTTTATTTTAGCTTTGAAACCTCATTAAGAAGTAAGACAGGCTCCCTTTTGTGAGCTAATACTGAATTAACAGAATGACTTTCCTGTTACTGTAGAAATATAATTATTTTCCACCGTAAGTTTCTGCATCCTGATTATAATGTATTTATTTTTGGCAGGGAGGAGTGAAAAGCAGATTCACAAAGATCCTGCATTGACACTTGAAAGGTATGAGTCTCTGCCCTGAACTTGAAAAGTTTATTAACCTGTTTTTTGTCTTGCCCGGGCCATGGAGTGGTAACTTTGTCTCATTCACAGTAGCTTTGGTCCTTACACCCCTTAGGAATTCCAAGGCAGAAGATGGTTCATTTCCCATCCCTGTATAGTCCTGATCTCATTCTTCTGAGATTGCTATCTAGGGTGCCAAGGTAGCAATCTGCTGAGTTTCCTGAGAGGCTGAGGACATGTTCACCTGCCCACCAGAACTTCTGCCTTTTTCTCAACAAATGGATTTTAAATTGCATGCTTTTAAGAGTATGAAGTCCCTTTGAGAAGATGTTTTGGGTTGTGGGATTTTTATGGGCTTTTTTCCCCTCTGGTATTGCTTTGTTGCCTTCTTTGGCTTGTACCTCCCTTTCTAGTATGATTTGCTTCAGCATTTATTTGGTATTTGGGAGTTGTTTGTGGTTCTCTAATATTCTGCAGGTACTCACAAGTCTTAACTGCTGTTGAATGAAATCACATTAATGTGTTCAGTGGAGTTCTTTTGGTCTCACTCACTGATGAAATTGAGCAACAAAATTTGAACAAAACCATTCTTCTTTAGCAAGATTATGTATAGACTGAAAAAGAGAAGAAACCAAAAAAATGTGGTTTAGTAATAATGTAGGCAGTCAATGAAACTTACCTTCGGGTTATTGACAAGGCCTTACTATATATTGATTTAGAAAACACTAGGGTTACTTATTGATGTTACACTGAACTGGGAAATGACTCTTCCAGTTACATCGAGGAAAGATGGCTTTATATAACACGAAGTATGTGGTTTGTGACCTGTCAGCCGTGCCCAAGTCTCTGCTGTGGCAGGGGAAGCTGGAAATAATACGTAGCCTGACTGGCTGAATCAACAGAGTTGTGGTTATAGAAAATAACTATCAGACAATGACTTTATACTACGTCATACATGGTTTGAGATACTTTGGTGCAGTTTTGCTTATTTGCTAGATTCTTGACTTGAGTTCTTTTTTTATGACAATTTCCCCCACTCTCGCCATATTCTATCACTAATCACTAAGTGAATAGAGTAAAACTATAATTTTGAGATATTTCCCCCAAAGCTGAGACAAGATTTGCAGAGAGAGATTCACCACCTACCTCCCACTGCCTTTCATTGTTACCAATTTTATTAGATGATGAATTGATATCAAATTCCAGTGTATGGGAAACCAAATCACCCGCAATGGTTGCTGTTTGTTAAACAACTTGAGGACTGGGAACACTGGAATAACTGATGTTGCACATCTTGGAAATCCTCTGCTGTGTCCTGAATGATAGAGTATTGAAATTTTAAATGTAAACTAGTTTGCTTTTAGTAGTCCTGATGCTTAAACTGTTGATATGTTCCTGGGTTTTAGCATGGTAGACACCCATCTGTCCTATGGATACATCTGCAACTTGAGTATGTGTTGCATCATTTAGATGCCGTTCTCATGCACTGATCTGCATGTGTGCATAATCTTGCCATTATTTCATTGTCCTGTTAAAATTCATAGGTCTATTTATGTAAGGGAAAATAAATGAGTAAAAAGAAAGTAAAAAGTCCAAGAACTTATTACTGCACTTTTCATCAATATGGTATTTTAAGATTTTTAAAAATTAATTTGACATTTCACACATGTAAGTATAACCACAGACAATATTTTTTCTAAAAAATAAGTAAAAGTTGTACCTTTACAGAATTGGGCATTGACAGCCATCCTGTTCTTCAACATAATCCATTGTTGTGGACTACTTGACTACTAAATTGACCAGAAGTACTTTGTGCTAGCTGTCATATTTATTGTCATTGCTGCATTGGCTGGTTGTTTATTGCAGTTTTTAATTACCCCCTCTTAAAAGACAGCACTCTTGAAATGCTTTACATTTGGATCACTGTGTGGAAAGATGCCTGTTCCAGCTCTCCAAAGAGGAATGGATAAGGACTGGATTTCAGATATTGCCTACATGGTGTCACAGCCAGAACCACCACTGGCTGCTGATAGCAGCCTGCCACATCCCTGCTGCTTGAAAAGTGGGCGATTCGATCCAAAGTTCAGAACAAGAAGAAACCTCTGGCTTCTACAGGTTATGCATGTAAAGAGTCTGAGCTTGTATTTAACGGGAAAAAACCCAAACCCACAACTGCTGCTGACTTGTTTTATTGAAGATTTGGTTATGAAGATTGAAGAGGGTATTTATAGTATAAGCTTGAGAGAAGACTTGCCATGACACTGAATGAACAGTTACTGCAACACAGCTGAATTAAAGCAAAGGCTTTTTCATGCATTTGAGTTTTCATGTTTGTAAACTTAAAAAAGGTACATGACTCCAAATATACGTGCTTTAGGGTTTCACATGTTGGGTAGCTGTACTGCTAATAAGCTGATGTGTTTCCTAGAATGTTTTTGGTTGTGATATGTCCTATATACACGTTCTCATGTGCGTTTGGTTCTCACAGTAAGCTGCTGATTTGTTTGTGGATAGGGAAGGAAATTCTGTTTGTTTGTTGTAATCATTGCTTGATTTTTTTTTTTTTATTTTTAATTTTTCTCTTCCTAACTCTTCAATGCAGTAAGAAACTTTATCAGCTTTTCACAAAGTAGGAAGGATAGAAATTCCACTTGGGGAAAAAAAGAAAAAAAAATAACCGGCCTCCCCTTTCCTTCCATTTTGCTGGAAGGGCTTAGAAAAGGGGGACTGAGGAAGAGCAGAATTGTATTGCCCTGAGGTCTACAACTTAACTCAATTTGATCTTAAACCAGTGACTGTTTTAAGATCTGATGAATCACTATCAGAGTTGAAAGCACCTATACCACAGTGCTGAGAAGCTGGCATCCCAGGCTTCAGGAGTGATTTGTATCTGGGCCTAGTAGCTCAGGCAATACTATAGCTTAAAAGGGTGACAACCTAATTCTTGTGAAGGATGTTTTCAAAAAGGAGACAAATTTTTAAACCTTTTTTTCCCATCTTTTTTTCATTTGAGGCCTTTTCATTAGTAGCTGAGACAGCCCAGTCTTACAGGTAGAGAGCTGCAAATGTACTACCTCTACAAAAATGGAGGAAAATCAGTAAACAAATGTTAAGCATCTGAAACAAGGTGCAGGAGGGTGTGTGATGGCATGAAGGTTTTACTGGCAATGTCCAAGATGCCCACATACGAGTGAGCTATGCAGGTCACCCCAAATGGTTTCCAATAAAAGCTTTAATACTAACACAAACAGTCCTATTTATAGACATATCTCTCTGTCTAAATATAGACTGCTCCCAGTCCTGTCTAGACTAACATCAGAGCAGTGCTGGTGTTGAAGGTGGGGGTTAAGAATTAAGAGTACAAGCTACACTATTCTTTAAATTACTGCTTACTACAATGAACATCTAAATTTTGTGGCAGCAGTGCAGCTTTGAATGCCATGTGACATTGTGTCACCCAAGACACCTCTTCCTCATGTTCAGACATCAGAAGGGTACATGTGGTAGATGTGACCTGTACAGCTAAATACTCTCCTGCATGTGTCCAAAGCGTTGAGAATGTGTCGGTGCATGGATGGGTGGATGGATCAGTAAATGACTTTCATTGCTAACTATTTTCAGCAGCTGGGTTTTAATGAGTCTTTCAACTGTTGCTACTGTGTTTAATCTGCTCACTTACTCAGCATTCAGCATTAGAGAAGCTTTCTAGGAGGTAAATGTTGTCCTGATTACAGAAGAGGTTAGTTTGATTGTGTTCTGCACAGACCTTGTGTTGTTCTTTTTTTGTTGTTGTTAATTGAGAATATATGCTGTGCACACAGATAATTAGGATAAATAAGCAGGTGTTGTGCTTGGAAGTGCACATTCAAATATACAATTGTAATATTAAGATAAGTATCTTGGACTGCACCAAGTTAAAACCCGAGGTCCTGACTCTCTAGCACTGGTCTTGCTGTGTGTTTGAGTGAGTTTTCCTTTTAGATTTGTGGTTTAATATATATTAGCAATGGCTGAATAGAGTGAAAAAGATGGCAAAAAGTCTTTCCCTTCCTTTTCATTTAACGTAAGAGCTTTTCCTTAGTTTATTTGCTATGCTGCCTAATAGCTCTTATCAAAATAAGGACAGAGCAGCTGCTCTTAAGGGTAGAGAATGCTTAAAATGTGTAATGTACCAATGTGAAGAAAATGTAGGATAGTGGTATTTCTGGTAAGTGTACTAAAAAAAAGATACATCCAGGAGCTTTGATCAAATGCCAGCTCTTACATCAGTCCTCTTTGTAATCTTTCTTGCTGATCTGTGACCTTGACCTTGTGTTTGTGTTTGTATGTCAAATCTATTTCAGGGATGGACAAACTAAGTTCAGTTTAGTAGGATTTATACTCCAGTTTCACAGGATACCTTAGTAAAATATAAAAATTAAAGTATTTGGATCAGTTAAATTTTCAGTCATCTTTTAAGATTTTAGTGTGTTTGAAGACATTGACTACTTGTTATTGTTCTTTTAGTTCTGTTTAGGAGATGGTTCTTACAAAGATGTCTTTAGCTCACCAATAAACTATCCTAAATTCAGCACAGGCGTTCTGTCTGGAGGTGGGGTTTTCTTTTCAAGCATCTCACCAGTGGCTGTGCTTTTGTTTGGCATTAAGTGAGGTTCAGCAGTGAAAGTAGTCCCTGCTCTTTGTCCTTCCTCATGCCATTCCTGATCCCGCATTCCCACATGGAGAACTGCGAAGCAGACGCTTGGCAGGATCTTTGGGGTTTCTTTGGACTGTGACGAGGCCCTTAGTCTGGCTTGCCCTGTGGGAGCTCTGTGCCATGCACCTTCAGCAGGTTCTTGAGCACAGCCCTTGTTTTAAACGTGCAAACAGGGCAGCAGAGTTGGTTGGTGTAAGACTGGCACTAGGGCCTTATAAAGCCTTAGTGAGGCTGTTGGTTTCACAGGCATTGTGAAATAGGGTCCCAAATTAGCTAATACTTACTTGCAAGTATGGAGTAATCGTTTTATTTTTAATAGGCCTTTTATTTCTGGGGTGATGTTGTTTTATGTAGAAAATCACACGCTTTCTTCAAAAGTCGGTCACACATCTATGTTGCTTTGTTTTATACAGTTTTTAGTTTGGCATAAGCACCTGTTTCAACTCTCTTGACAGTAATGGAACAAGCAGTAATAATAAATAGCTTTTTTTTCTATTTTAATTCTTTTCTTCATGAAAAACTCATTAAAAACGGATATAAAAGATTTCCTTTCCACAACTTTGTGATGGCATATTATCTTCTTAAAATGCATGGCACCTTTATCAACATAAATTCTGAGAAATTATTTCAAAGTATATTTCAAAGTCCTTATAGTGAGGGGTAGTAGTTAAACACTTCCCCTAGCCAGCTATCCACTGTTCCTACCATGCCTTTGTGGCAGTAAATACCTCTTTCTCTGGTTTTGAGTTAAGTTGGTGTTTTAATTGTTCTGATTTGACTCATGGCTAGGAATAGGTTGCAGTCCTGTTCTTTATGTGTGAGGGTCAGATGATCATCTCTGTGTCCATCTATATGACTTAAAGTCCTTTTAATATTTTACTTAGGGATTTACGTTGTGAATGCTTTTAGATTAACTCTGTCGTAGTGATAAGGTAAGGACTCTTTGTCCTTTTGTCTTTACAGGATGTTATGAGCTTCTTCTCCCAAGGTTTCACTACAGTTGGTTCTTACGTTTTATCTTGAATTTCATTTGGCTTTATTGCTGTTCTGGAGAGAAAAGAAAAAAATCATAATTTTTTATTTGAATTGAGATAGTAGAGACCATCCTGCTGATGCAGATTTTTCCCACTTAAATGTAGTTATATGAGCCTTCTCTTATGTTCACAACCACCTTTGGAAACATCATCCACAATAAGCTGAAATCTCCTATTACAATAGAAGCTGTAGTGTCCTTTCCACTCAAAAACCCCCAAAACAAACCCAAATCACAAATCATCTGGGTCTCTGACATGGATTTATGGGGCTTTTACGTATAGTTGGATGCTATGTGACTGTGATCCTGTATTTCATCTTGCCTGGAATTACTGTGTATTTGTGTTCAGTTAGCTGAAACCTGTTGTGTTGAGAAGTCTACAAAGTGTGTTTCATTCATAACCACGAGGTGCTTGGTCCCACGTGAAACACAGCCATTACTGTCAATAAAATGCTGTGCCTTACTCTTTAGTCCTTTGTTGCACTTTGACATCTGAAACCAGTTCTTGGTTAAAATAACATAAAGTGACTTAACGTATGCCAAACCACCTAACATACAGTTATTCCAAGAAATACACAGTTTTAGTGCACTGCTATCAATAAATGCCTGTACCTTTAGATCCCTCCAACAAGCAGAAGGTCAGAGTTGTGTGGAAATGCATTATCTGCATGCATCGATCATAACTCAAAAGCATGATTGCCCAGGAGAGGACATTGATTTCTTCACTGTATATTAATCAAGTTTCATTCTTGGGGAGTTGACGTGGAGTTAAATGCATAATCAGTGATTTGGTTTTGTGGGTGTTGGAGGGAATGAAAATCTGGTTGAGTTTCCTTTCAGTTGCTTAATTATAGGCAAAATACAGGTTTACCAAAGATTGGAAAGGTGCATCCTCTGTCCATTCTGTTGCATATTATCCACTTCTCTGTTCTGAAAACAAGTCTTTGTATAGATTTCTGTGTGGTTTTTGCTCTTGGTCTCTTGAATAAGAAGACTGAATTAACTGAAAGCGTTTCTGCTCACTGTATTTCTGAGCTTGGATCAACACCCTTACCCAAGTTAGCTGAGATTTAGTGATATATGCTGTTTCTGGATCCTTGCTCTTAATGGACGTGGAGTGGGGTTGTAACTTCTCTGCAATATCTTTTAGTTTCTGCCCTTTTTTTCCTCAGTAGCAGACCATTGAGCAGTGACTGATGGGACAGGTTTAGATGTCAAATACTTGATTCCTTCACAGGTGGTGGTTGTAAGCTGAATGTCTGTTCTTCCTCATTCCTTACAATTAGCAAAGACTTGGCAGAGAGTGTGTTTCGAAGTTCATGCCTTGAGTGTTAGCAGATCATGGTCAAGAAATGAACTCAAACATGTCTTTTACAATACCATTAGAGAATAAAATATAAATATTCCTCCAGTAGTATTTGTAAGAAGAAATATATGTGCATGAGCCTGGGTAAGGAATTGACTGAAATTTCTGTGAAACACCAGGTGAAGCATGGGATTTTCTGCATCTAGGACTGATTATTTCCCTGATGCTCTGTTCTTTTACTTGGTAGAATAAGAAATACTTATTTAAGGTAGGCTGAGCTATTGTTTGAAGAGTGTCACAGCACGAAAAATGGCCACACGTGTTTCGTCTCTGAACTTTGCAGAACTTTCCAGCAGGAGGTTTTGACGTGCAGGCCAGATTTGGATTAAGCTGTATATGGTGCTTAAGTGTACTTGTAAACCTTGGAGAGCTGCTACTAAGGCTTTCACAAACTCAGCTTTCATGGCAATTGTCTGCTCCCTGTTTCCCCCTTCCCATGTGCTCTTTTGGGGTGATGTTAGATGAGGGATTCTTTTATTTCTCGGGTAGGGTTTTGGTTGGTTGATTTGGTTTTTTGTTAGGGCTTTTTTTTTTTCCTTATTTTCAGTTTCTTTCCCCCTCTTGACAGGGTGTGCAGCTTTGCCTTGCCGCCTCCCCGAGCAGCCCTCTGCATGGATATGGAAATCTCCCTGACATTTCCACACCTCATTTCAGCGCACACTGGAAATGTTGTATTCCCCCTTGATATATATTACGTACCATCCCAAAGCTCCTCGTTGTTGTCCTGGGGTGGTATTCCGTGGTCTGAGTGAGTCACAGATTCCCGGACTAGTGAATCCCATGTGAAATCTGAGGAGTGGAGGGACACTTGAGATGAGGCGACTGAATCCCCCTTTCCACACCCCAAATGGAATGTTTAGGAACAGCCTCCCTTTCCTTATGCGCGTCTGGCACTACTATTAACAACAACAGTAATCACCATTTACATTTTAGTGGTCTTTTAAAAGCTGAAGTAAATAGCCTCTACCATGAGAACAGTTGGGGTTTTTTTCTTCTCTACTCAGTTGTTGGTTGGCTAACATTTCAGTCCAGTGGTCTGTCAGGTCTTAATTCTCAGAGGAAAAACTGTGTCTTGTGCCTGCTGTGCTCTTGGTTCTGCGTTCCTGTCAATTCTGTGTGGCTTACAGACTTCTGAGGTACTTGGGGTTTGTGCGCTTTTGTAAAACGGTAGATTTTGCATCTCTTTGAGCTGTTTCATCATCTGTTATGGAATTGGTTTGCTACGGTATTTTTCAAAATCCTGTTATTGAAACTGCTAAAATAATCAAAAAGTTCTGATCAGGCCGGTTTGGGTCTCTTCCTTTCTACACACCCCTCCCACTGCTGCCCCATCCCCATACTGTAGAAAACAACACCTCTCTCTGTTGTCTAAAACTTAAAGTCAGGTCGGGGCTGGGTCTGGCAGCACCCAGCTTGAAAAAACACGGGGGAAAAGGCTTTTCCATTTGTGTGCTTCAGCAGAATTTGGCCATGGAGCCGTGGCTGTTGCTAATCCTGCATTATCCGAGGGGGTGTTTCGCAGAGGGAGCGATGCTGCTGTGTGCTCCGTGCCAGCCTGGAGGGAACAGCCCCAGCTCAGGATGGGGAATGCCAGCTCTGGTGGGGTCGGAGTCTCGGGAGCCCCCTTCAGAATTCCTGGCAGCAGCAGGAGCTCCTGCTGCTGCTGCAACACGATCCCTCATGAGCCCTCTCCTGACTGAGCTGTCTAAAAGGGATAGGCTATCCTTCCCAAGTTTAAAATGTCTTTTGGAGTCAGTCAGCAGGCCTACGAGGAGTGAGTAATGTGCCAGGCTCCTGGGAAGAAGCTTATTTTTGCTTTCTCAGACTGATACCCTACAGTTGTAGGAGAGGAGGCTGATTTATTTTATTTAAATTGAATTAGTTGTAAAAAAAGGCTTCTGGATTCCCAAGTTCTTTTGAGTGCAGCCGTGGGAGAATTCACCTGCTTATTGCTGAGTTTTGCTCCCCCATCTTATCATTTCTGCCTTTTTTTTTTTTGCCTTTTTTTTTTTTTTTTTTGTCTTTTTCTAAATTACATTTGCAAAGTGAACCTTCAAAATGTCTTGGCTGCCTGTATCAAAATTGTGAAGAGGTCTCAGCTGCTCCATTCATCTCAACAGATTTCTGACACAAAGCATGGATTTCGGAAAGCAAAGCACTTAAATACTTGATTCTCTTAAAGCACGTGCTTAAGTACCATTGAAGTATCTGCTTGTTTGTGCAGCTCTGTGCATTTGGTGTCGGGGTTGTTGATCAGGGCTGTTTCACTGCTCAGAACCGTTGCAAAAAGAGCCAACTAAACACTGAAGTGCTTTTACCACGGCTCTGAAAACATCCTTCCTGCTGAAATCAAAGGTGTGCAAACTGAGCTTAACAGCAGAATAGTTCTGGGACAACAAGTCTCATTACCCCCACTCATTCTTAGTTCGCTGCAAGATTCCACTGCAATTTCCAGTGCATCTAGGAATTTTTTTTTTGAGATCCTAATTTCATTGTGCTCTTCAGCATTTCACTGCAGGCAGCCATAAGGATGGGGAATCACTCAAAATCCTGTGTTTTAGGTATTTACTCAGTGCTGGTACTAGAGCTGCTGAGCAACACACAGCCTTTAATACATTTATCCTCAATTATCTTTCTGAAGTTTCCATCTATTATTACTCCATCTGGGAAAACAGGGTACAGAGAAGTAAAACCAGAAGTCAGACAGCCTGTCTGCAGCCCAGTGAGTAATTGGACCCCTGGATCCCAAACTGCCACTGTAATCACTGTACTGCATTCCTCAAATCTGTAATAATTAAAACAACGGTCTGAGCCGTTGGTTGATGTGGTGGGCTGGAGCCTTTACACTTGGGAATATGAGAATGGGAAGTCAGTGAGGCTAGTGGGAGAATTTTTCTGGCTCTTCCAGTAGTGGCTAAGCATTAGAACACCAAATGTATTAAATAACTGGAGATTTTTATTTCACAGACCAGTTTGATTTTTAGCTTTACAAATGCATGTTTTGATTCATCTCAACTTAAAAATGGAACATAAAATTGCTACAGGAATTTAATCGTCATGAAAGAACTCTGAAATGCGGTTAATAAAAATGTTTTATCTGTGAATATATACTAGTGTCAACCTCTATTAATCATTCTAACAATGTACATGAGTTTGCGTAATCTCTGTTCTAATGAATGTTCATGTGGGCAATCTGCTAGGCATTGCCAGTTTCCTAAATGAATACCTTAATGGTTTCTGAAGGTTTTTTTTCCGGTGCTCTTGAATTAAGACTGCAGAAGAAGACACCTTGATAATACCAAGTTTTTTTAGTTATCCAATAGCTTATGTAACTCTCCTACTCAAATAATGCTAGTCTAGAGTTGTTAATTTACTGTGGCTCTCTGTTCCATTTAGCAAAAGGATTTAACTAGAAATACTAGTCTGGGATATTGGAAAAATACAATATGAATGTAATTTTGCTAGTTAAATTGGGAACTGTCTATAATTTCTTAAATAGTAGGAACTGCATATCTATTGGGTGAACTAAAAGTCTGCTGTTTGTTTAGAGTCTCCACTTAGGTTTTGCAGTTGAAGTTTTCATTCATTCAAAGAATTCCTTAAAAATCAACAATAAATATTCAGGAGCAAAAACCCATTGGTTCTGTTGTTGTGCTTTAGCATATTAGAACCTGTGTTCTCAGATTTACTATCTTTTGCAGCAGTCATATTTTATGGTAGGCAAAGGATCTCAAAGTTTGTTGCTATTACTCCTTTAAAATCTTTATGGTGGATAAATATATTTGTAGTTTGCAAACAAAGGAAAACTTCAACAAGTGCAAAAGTGGAATTAATATTCTGGACATACACAGTTCAGAGAACATTTTAATATTCCCTTATCTTCCCTATTGTGCCTACAGTTTCTCCCTAGGCACATTTTAAAAGTCCGTAGGACTGATTTCTCATGGTTTGCTTCACCTGGGGAGTGTCTCACCAGGTTACAGCATTAGTGCTGTGGATTCTGCTGCTGCTTTAGTTTTGTCTAGGTAAAACATGGCTTAATGAGCTGTAATCGGTGGGCACTCCTGGAGGTTCTGAAAAACAGTTGGGCTGTTTATTTCTCAGGGTACAGAAGTCTGGGAGAAGATAGTAGAAGTGACAAAAAAAAGAGTGCACTTAGAGTAGTTGTGGTCAGGAAAGCACATCAACGTCTCAATTTACTTTGTCACAGTAATTAAATATAGTGTTTAGGTCTAGAGATTCATAGATATTAGCAGTTGCTTCAGCCCTTACTGGGAAATAAGAGAGATCTGTTGCTGTATGATTTCTCCTTTCTCTTTTTTCTGCCTTTTTCTTTGACTTTCTTTTCTTTTTCATTACCACTGCTCCAGTAATTTCTTAAATATTTAATTTCAAGAAAAAATATTAACATTTCAGTGGGTCCTGGGATGTTCTTTTGTACAGTCTATATGTATTTTTTAAAGGTTGCTCAATGGTTGCCTCAGTGTCCTGCTGAATGTTTATTTCTAGAGCTGGTTTGGATTTGGCGTGACTACAGCTCAGATGGACATTGTCATGTGAGATTTTAACACTGTAATACCTCTTGCATCACTAGATCAGAAGAGGCTTTTTAAAAGGATTGCTGATGTTCTGTTCTTATGTGTTAAGTGCTTTCCAGATTTCATTCTCTTTAAAGAAGCTTCTTTGCAGCAACCCGATTTCATTAAATTTATCAGTATTTCCCTAGGGCTGGGTAATTAAAATAAAATTTAAAAGTGAAAAAGGTGGCAAAACACTTCTTGGAATGGTTATTGTATGTAAACTGTACTGGCTACAAGTGTCATCTCCTGCAAGAGGCTTTTGGAGTACCTGAGGGGTTTGCGTGGTCTTTTTTGAATTACCCAAAGGTGTAATGAGTAAAGTTGTACTGAATATTGGCTTAATGGTACACTTGTTTGGGACTCTGTCTTAAAGGTGACCTGCAAGCCTTGCTTTTCTCAGATAGTCAGAAATCCTGACAAAATTTTGATTTTATTGTCTTAAATGCGGTACAGAGTGTATGAATTGCTACTTGCTCCTTTTAAATAACAGCACACTGTCAGCTTCTTTTCCATTTGAAACATAAAAATTTGGTTGCAGATAAACAGTTTGCTTTTGGAAGCTGGAAAAATATATTCTCCAGATAAAGTGTGTTCCCAAATATTTGAGGAGATTAGTCTAATTGTATTGCTGATACTGTTGCTAGTTGTTTGATGTTTTCATTGGAAATCTTGATTTTTTTTAAAAAAAAGATTTATTATTTGTGATTTTTATTCTATTTTTGGGTTGAAACTCTGCAAAAGCCCACCCAGAGGTACAGAGGTTTATGAAGGAACAGTAGGATGATCAGTAATTTTCAGTTAGATGAATCCACATTTAAGTTGTTTCATGTTTGAAGGAGCACTGTGTCTTCTACAGGTAATTGTGTAAATACTGGTTAATGTGGACAGTATATCTGAGAGAAGTACTGAGACCTTAATAATAGCTAACAGCTTTACATTTGGTATTTAAATACATGAGTATACACATTTACACTCCAATGCATTGCCAGTTAGATTTTTTTGTTTGGGTTTGTTTTGGGTGGGTTTTTTTTAAGATAGCTTCATTTTTAGTTTTTCTAGATGACTTAAAACCTAATAAGGAAATCTTTGCCCTGGGAGATTAAGGACTGTTAACATGACAGCTATTTAGTAGTTCTTATTCTTTACTTTTTTAAAATCTGATTCTTTCCTGATTTCTAGTTGCCTGTAGGTTTTGAATTAAAAACTGGCTTCTGGGAAATCAATCATAAAATATTCATTCACTTTAAGAGGAGGCAGGGATTTCATCTGTGTACATCCCTTTTAAACTTGTAAATACAAGTTTTCAATGGAGTTTTAGCCCGTGAAAGCAAATTGCAGAGTTCAGTATGCAGAAGGACACTTACCTTTGCTCATGTTGAATATTTATGCCAGTTCAGTACTGAACGAGTGAAGGAGGAGGCATGTGTGGTGTGATGATCTCATTATTGAGCTGGGGTGACTGAGCTGTTTGTGCTGCCATTGACCAGCCCTCTAAGTGAAACTGAAGAGATGCATCCAGCACAAGCGCCATTGCTCTGCATTTTAAAACAGCTTTTTATACCACATTGCCCCGTCCAAGGGAGTATTTAGTAGAGTTATTACCCACTCTTGAAGAATTAACAAAACTTCAGGGAAGAACTGGTTTGGTTTGGTTTTGCCATCATATGTTTCATGTACAGATAGAACGTAAAGGTGAAAATCCTCCAGGAAACGGAGGGTTTTGATGCCAGGATTTATGTTGCATCAGGAGCATAAGCAACCTCTTCACCACTCTTATCACATGATTGTTCTAATGACTTGTGGTGGTTGGGTGTTGCAAGAACGACAGATTTTGCCCCTGTTGTGTTACCATACTGGATTTTACATTAGTGCATAGTCCTGGGCAGCACTAACAACTTGGTTTCTACTTTCAGCAATATCATCCCCCTGCCAAACAAAAATGTACTCATGTATATGATGCTGCCTCTTCTGTTACTTGAAAACATACTCAGCGTGAAACTAACCATTGACTTTAGGCCTGCCTTTTCCTGTTAGTTCTGCTTTAGAGTGGTAGCCTGCGTGTCCTGTGTATTTACATTTACAGAAGAAAAGTTCATACAACTGTCAAGTAAAATTCAATGGAATTTTTTAGAAACTGTGTTTAGAGTGATTCAAGATTTTCCTTTCAGGTTTGCTATTCTGTATTTTTAGCTGCAGAATAGTGAAATTCAGTGAAGGCTTGTAGTAGCTGTGCTTATGAGAAGTAAGCTTAATTTTTGTATAAAACTTTGTCTCAGAATTGTTTTCATGAAGTTCTTTAAATTGGTTACCTTGTATTTTGTCCTTTATTTGATTTTTAGTTTCTTCTGGAATGTGTTTGTTGTTTATGTATCCTGAATCTCTGCCTAAGACAGTGTGGGGGAAGTTGGGTTTGGATTTTTTTTTTTTTTAAAGAAAAAAAAGTCTTATGCAATTATATCTTACCCTAAATATCGTCTTTCTGTCTTTTGTGTTTCTGGCTTAGGAATTTTATGTGCTTGGTGGAGATGGAAAAGGAAGAAAAGCAAGCTGGTCTCCTGAAGAAAGAAGGCGGCGAATACTTAATGGAACTTTGTTTCTGTGGAACCATGTTTTGAGTGCTCCTCCTAGACGTTGTCCATAAATATCCTAGATATCAGCTGATTGCTATGATTGGAAACCTGGCTCACCAAACAGTGTACACTGTGAGAAGCGTGCCTAGGATAATACATTTTTCTATTGTTTCTGAAAGTCTGTAAGAAAACACTATAGACATCTACCTGTTATTAACTCTGCATCTTGATTCAGCAAAACTAGTCTTTGAAGTGAACAGAACCAGAGCCTTTTTGGAAACTTATATTGAACATGACTCATGGAGAAGAGCTTGGCTCTGAGATGCACCAGGATTCTGTTGTTCTAACTTACCTAGAGGGATTACTAATGCATCAAGCAGCAGGAGGCTCAGGTACTGCAGTTGACAAAAAGTCCACTGGGCATAGTGGGGAGGATCAAAACTTTAAGATTTCAGGAAATATATTTCCCAGCTGTCAAAGTAATGGTCCAGTTCTTAACACGAGTACATATCGGGGATCTGGCATGCTGCACCTCAAAAAAGCAAGACTGTTGCAGTCTTCAGAAGACTGGAATGCAGCAAAGAGAAGGCGGTTGTCTGATTCCATTGTGGATTTAGATGGAAAAAAGGAAGCTTTGTTGGCTGGCATGGTTGAAAATGTGCCTAAAGGCAAACAGGATAGCACATTACTTGCCTCTTTGCTTCAGTCATTCAGCTCTAGGCTGCAGAGTGTTGCTCTGTCACAGCAGATTAGACAGAGTCTTAAGGAGCAAGGGTATTCCCTTAGCCATGATTCTTTACAAGTGGAGAAAGATTTAAGGTGCTATGGCGTTGCATCCAGTCACCTGAAGACTCTGCTGAAGAAGAGCAAAGCAAAAGATCAGAAGCTGGACAACAGCCTGCCTGACATAACTAAGAACCTGCCCAAAGAGAGGTTTATAGAATCTCCTCATGCGGTGCAGAGCAGCCCTAAGGTGATGAACGAGCCCCTGTCATGTGCTGCAAGATTACAAGCTGTTGCAAGCATGGTAGAGAAACGATCCAGTCCTGCTGCTTCGCCCAAGCCCAGCGTAGCATGCAGCCAGCTGGCCTTGCTCCTTTCCAGTGAAGCCCACTTGCAGCAGTACTCCAGGGAACATGCTTTAAAAGCACAAAATGCCAGTCAGATTGCAAGCGAGAGACTTGCAGCAATGGCCAGATTACAAGAAAGTGCTCAGAAGGACATAGGCCAGTTCGGTTTGGCCAAAGGAATGACAAGCCATCTCAATGGTCAAGCAGGATCGTCCCCCAAAACAGTCGCTAGCAAAGGCAACATGGCACCATTTCAGAGTTCGGTGGGAATCATGCATTCGCCTCCCAAAACCGTGGGATACAAAAGTACTGCGGAAAGGAGTAACCTGAAAACGTCTCCCAGCAACAGTTTGCTCTTACATTTGCTGAAAAGCCAGAATACCCCCAGGCACGTGAAAGGGCGTGAGCAGAGTGAGAGAGCCAGCATTTTTGAAGACAGCAGCACACCAACAACTATTGATGAGTATTCGGACAACAATCCCAGTTTTACAGAAGACAGCAGTGATGATGAAAGCTCCCATTCTAACTGTCTTCCTATAGACCTATCCTTTAAACAGAGGACAGATAAACCCGATGCAGGTCCGCCTGCATCACTGGATAACCTGACTCAGTCCTTGCTTCATAACTGGGATCCAAAAGTTTCCTGTCCAGAGAACAAGGAAGAGAAAGACACTCCGAAAGCTTCTAAGCTGAATCCCCACCAGAAAGTAACACTGCTTCAGCTGTTACTTGGGCATAAGAGTGAAGAACAGGTAGACAAGAGTAATGATCCTCAGGGACCACACAGTACCGCTGATGTGGCAAAATTCACTGTACAGACTGGGAAAAGGACTCCTGTTACTGACAGTCCCAGTGCCAACCGCATGACTCCATTAAGCACTCCACCTTTGCTGGCTTCTACAAAAGCAGACTCTCCCATAAATCTCTCACACCAGTCGCTGGCTGTCAAGCGGAGCTCGCCACCCTACGCCTGCAGCATCCAGCCGGACAGACTGATGAATCCCGCATCTAAACACTTGATAGATCTGTCCAAAAGCAAAGAAATTCAAGGAGCTAAGCTGAGTAGGACCGATAGTCCCCAGAACTCCTCGGCATTCAGTGCCAGCAAGCTGCTGCAGAACCTGGCTCAGTGCGGCATGCAGACTTCCATGTCGAGTGAGGAACAAAGAGGTAGCAAACAGCTGCTGGCAGGGAACATGGATAAACCTGTGGGCTTGATTGATAGATTGAACAGCCCTCTGCTTCCGAATAAATTGAGTATGCATGAAGAAAGTAACAAAATATTCAGTTGTCAGCCCGCACCCACTGAACAAGGACTTCCAGGTTCGGAAATAGAAAATCTCCTTGAAAGGCGCACTGTCCTTCAGCTGCTTCTGGGCACTCCCAGTAAAGGTAAAAGTGAGAAGAAAGAGAGGATGCTTTTAAGAGATGAAAGTTCTCAAGAACAGACAGACAAGGCTTTGAATGAGCAAATATTGACGGTGAAAATAAAAACTGAACCATCTGAAGAATCAAATGTTCCTTATAATTCAAATGCACAACAAGTAAGAGAATGCAAGGGTAACAAATTCCAAGGGTTTGTTCATTCGCTGCAGAGAAACACAGCTGCTTCTCCAGCATCCGAGGAGTTGAAGTCTGAGCCTCTTTCACCTCAAGATTTCTCCTTTTCCAAAAATGGCCTGCTAAGTAGGTTGCTGAGACAGAATCAAGACAATTACCCTGCAGATGAGCTGGACAGGAGTCACCGAAACAACGAGCTGACACACCTTGAATCCAAGAGTCTCTGCACGGTACCGAAGAAGAGGAAGCTTCATGCTGAGCCTTTGGAAAGCCCATTAAAAAAGATGAAAAGTAATGTGTCTGATGCTGCAAACAATCACGCTTCTCCTACCGAGGCACTGTACGGGCCTTTGCTTAACCAGCAAGAACTGAAATTCAGCAGAAGTGATGCTGAATTTAAATATGCTGTAAGTCACGGTTCAAATAGTGAAACTGAAAATAGGAGTTGGTCTAGAGATAGTAAAGGCTTTAATGTGTTGAAACAGCTGCTTCTCTCAGAAAACTGTGAGAGAGATCTGTCACAACATAGGAATAACATACTAACAGAGGGCAAGAAAAAAGGAAACAAAACCAGTGCAACAATGAATAAACCTGAATTCACCATTTCTTCAGTAAGATCGTTGATGGGAAGCCCTGTGCAACAGAACAATTGTGTAGATCACAGAACATTTCAGTATCCTGTAGCAGTAAAAAGTCCTGCCAGCTCCCCCTTCCCTGAACATTTGGGGAGTACAGTGTCCAGACTTGAGCCCGACCAGTTTAGCATGTGTTCCATGCCCAGTGAGAAAGGGCCCATCAGATGGGTGATCACGGGCATGGACAAGAATGATTATGAGAAAGACTCTCCGAGACTGACCAAAACCAATCCAATATTGTACTACATGCTACAGAAAGGCGGCAGCTCTGTCAGCAGCCAAGAAGCACATGACAAAGAAATTTGGAATGAACCTTCATTTACCGAGAGTTCAACTCATGTTACAATCAAAGAGGAGTTGACATCTGATGCAGAGCTTAAAACTCCTTTTAGTAACTTAAGAAGCCCTTACAACAGCCATATGGGGAGTAACACCTCTCATCAGCATGGTGGTGTGAATGGAGAAGTGCATGGACTTCTGGAAAAAGTGCGAACAATCAAAAAAGAGCCAGAATAAACTGCAGCCTCCTCAGTGAGTTTACAATCAGTGGTTTTGAATCTTTGTTTAAAAAAAAAAAAAAAGAAAAAAGAAAAGAAAAATGAGTATGAACTTGACTACTGTATAAATTGAGCATGATTTTAAAAAAAAAAAGAGCATGGTCTAATTGAAACATGTTTTCATTTGATAAACTTTTTATTTTTCTGGTGATGTTATTTAAAATACATGTAGATAAAATTTGCTTTACAGTAGATTGTCACAAGGAAACTAGAAGGGTTGTAATTTGTACAAGAAGTATCTGTATGTATCAGATTAAGTTATGAGTACTCTTTGATCAGAGTCTTACTTGGATCTGCAAGCTTTTGGTATAACATAAAGTGTAAGCGTACAGTCTAGGTGGTGGTAATGCTGCGTTTCCTCCCTCCCTGTAAAATAATCCTTATTTTTTTGAAGCCTGAGCATAGAGACAGTGTACCTTTTTTTTTTTTTGAATGTTTTAATATGTTTTGTGAAATTTTAAGAATAACTTTTAAGAAGTGGAGCAGTCCGTCCAAGGTATTAGCTTGTCATATTGGAAAACCTGCATCAGTGTTAATAATTGAAGTGCACTGAAATGTATTTTTTAGTGCTTCCAAAATTTGTATTGTTATTTTTAAATCTTGTTTGTGGTCCTGCCAGAATAGTGGTGTAAAATCTATTTTTCTTCCTTGCCCTGCTCTTGGCAAATGCCTTCCTCAGAATTCTTAGCCATAGTTATGAGTTACTAGTTGCGATTAAGGGTTTTTTCTAGGTTTTTATAAAAAAGGCAGATTTTCATAGGCCGTGCAAGTACTGCATGAGTCCTTTTGTCGGCACATTCCTGTCACTTCCCTTCCTAAAAGGGGAAAGCCAAAATGCCTCTTGGAGTAGTGTGATGGAGAAGACTTAGTACATGTATTCACTGAGGAAGATGCTGGAAAGCTTGTGAAGGGGATGAGCGGAATTGTCTGTTCAGCACCATCCTGCTTCCCTGTGGAAGAATACCAGCTGTACTAAAGCAGCACATCAGACTTTCACTCAAAGATGAAATAGGATTTTAATGAAAAATGTGTTGGCCTCTTCCTACAACCAGGGAAAAGAATCTATAATCTGCCAATATTTATTACTCTCTGAACAGCCGATGCATGGTTTAATGCACTGCCCTTTCACTGCAGAAAATCTGGCTTTAGAATAATTTTCCAGGTAGCACTGAGGATAAAACTGTGGTTTTGTCATGTTCTGTAATGGATAGTGGGATATGTCTGAGAGATCCTTCTCTGCCCTTTTCCTCAATCCCCACCTGTGCTGTGATTTGTAACATCTGGCAATATCAGCCTGAGATGGGAGGAACTGAAAATTGCAGTCAAAGCCCAGACACGTTAAAAGAATTGCTGGCTGGGGAAGAGCCATGTGGCTCTGCTTTCCCGTTAGCACTGTCAGTGTTAACTCCATTTGCAGCCCTTATTTCTCTGGGGGGAGGAAGAGGACAAAATCCACTTCCTCTAAATTTTATGAATTATTGGCCAGCAGAAGTTTTGCTGAACTTTCTACTCCCCTAAAAAAAAAAGTTCTCTGTGGCTTCTCAATTTCACTGATAATCCTCTCTGCCATCAGCAAGCAGCTAAGCAGTTGGCTTGCACCAATAATGGAAGCTACACTCCGGTTTGATTTTGTCTGTTTTCAGCGTTGCAGGCCAATGACATGACAAAACTGCTGTTTCTGTCCATCTCATGTCTGCATAGCAGAGATGAGCGACGGGGCATTTTGCTCTTTTCCTGTCTGGTTTGGTTTCAGAGATCCTTTTCCCAGACTTCTGGCTTGCTGAGACAGAGCAAGCTGTTGTCCCCCTCTTGTCCCTGTCCCCAGCCTGAGATCAGTTCCTCCTCTTCCCAGTGCAGTTCCTACTGAAGGGGACTTCTCCTATCTGACAGCTGGAAAATGCACCACTATTCTGTTTTGCCTCCCTCCAGGGGATACCTTCTTTTAGGGAACACAAATATTTGGCAGTATCCGATATAAAACATTCCCCCTGGTTTTTATGAGAAATAACAGAGCAATTTAAAGATATATTTTTATGTTATTTCAGTGAAGCATAATATATTAATGGGCTGTACAAAGAAGATTTATATTTTAAAACCTTCACACAAATCTAATATCATTTTAAATGTCATTGTCTGAAGTATAATATAAAAATAAAATTTTGTTTGTCTTTAATATTGCATTTATAAGTGGCCCAATGACAATTCAGATGTCTCATAGAATAATCATTAATGAGATAAAGTATATTTTGGATTGACAGTGGAACTGAATTCTTTTTATATGAGTCAACCCAGCAGAAATATTAAAAAGATGGTATTTGTTCCATCCATTAAATGTCTTTTAAAGTCTTAATTGATTATTTTTCTTGAAACAATGTGTATATAGGTAGGAAATATATACAGTATAGAATAATAGATGGTCCCCAGACTAAATACAGGGCTATAATTTGCTTGAAAAATGCAGCATGAGAGGATGTGGAATTATCTGGTTGAAAAAACTTAACTCAAAGTTAAGTTGAGATGAAGAGTGGGGAAGAGATTCTGACCCTAACAGAAAGTAATACTGGAATCGAGCAATGTGCTGACCTTTGTATTTATTCTAGGGTAGTCTATTGTTATAATATATACTTTTGAACATTTAGTTTTGAAAGTTTTATGAAACAGTTAAGTTAAAATGTTAACAGTTTGACCAGTTAAGGATTTAGCTTTCTTTTTAGTTGATGTTAGTGAAAGGGTATTGCCATTCTCACAGACGTCAGTAAACTCTAATATAGAAGAATTTAAGTTCAGGACTTGGTGTTCATGGAAGAATCTTATCTCTGGCAGACATTGCAATCTCAGACAGCAGGTAACAACACCGAGGCCCTTGAGAGAGGGCAGGACATGCCCAGGGAGTGCTCAGTCAGCTGCTAAGAGGGCAGCAGTCTCCTCCTGTATGAAATTCTCCAGTATCGCTGGTGTTACCCCCTCCCTAGGAAAGAGAGGTCTTCTTTGAATCTACCCCACCCACATTTACAGCATGTACACCTTAGGACCAAAGGCTCTTGAGTTATTTTTTGTCTTGTAGCATGGGTGAGTAAAAAGGAGTTGCTGTTTTTTCCCTTGGGGACTTTTCCATCAGAAAAGAGGGGTGCAGGAGCTGGGTTTGTTGCCCCAGGAGAGACTGGTAGGGCTGGCCACATTTTCCCAAGCAACTCTAAAGTCCCTGATTTCCACCACCCCCCACAGATGGATTGCAAACTGGGGTCATTTCTTGAGTAGCACGCGGTACTCTCAGCAACTCCTGTCTCCTCTAGGCCTTTAGACTATAGATTTGAAACAAAGTGGGATCTTGGCAGCAGCAGCTGTATAGGCAGAGCGGTGCAGGATCGATGGGTGTTGGTGTGTGATCTCACCATCAAAGGAGCAGGGGGGGAGGAGAGAACACGTCCCAGTTACAGCCAGCTGAGACTGCTGGGGGAAGGCTGCCTCCAGCTCTCAGAGCAGTGAGGAAGTGAGTCAGGGAATTGTCTCCACACCACACTTAGAGCTGCAGTTGCAGACCCTTGGAAGTTAAGCCTGAATTAACTTTAGCCCCACTTAGCTGGGAAGGGCTGGGACTGAAGCAGTTGGGTTGTGGAGTGCCCGGTGCCTTGCTCGGGGGGGCGTCCCCAGCACCTGGTGGAGTGCCCAAGCCAGCTGGATTTGGGGATTGACTTGGAATTGCCACACAGATATGCCTTTTCTTTCCAGAGAGAAGTGATTGGGACTCAGATATCCAGGTTTCTAGTGTCTCCTCTGCCAAAGCTTGAGGAAATGATGGTGTGTAAAGCGTGACCGCAGAATCAAAGGTGGAGAGCTGGAGGGCTTCTCTACTGATTCCACATAGCTGGGCAGCTCAGTTTGAGAAGTTTATATGAGATCAAAAGGGAATTCAGCCATAACTTTCACTTTTCTTAGCCATTTACTCTTAGTGATGTTTTTAAATTTTTAATTTACAAATGTTTTTAAAAGAAAGAAATGAGTGGTTTAAATTTTCCCTGTTAAATGTTGGTGAAAGTATTACAGCTCTCATTGACGTCAGTGACATGATATTACCAGTTTGTTCTCTGCCACATCTTACAGAGGAGTAAACTGGTAAGTATATATTATATATATATTTATATATAATGTAAATATGTTGACTTGTTACGCCTATAATATGTTGAAATTGGTTTTTAAAAGGTGATGTAAATAGTGGTTTCCTTAATGAAAAATACATATTTTGTATTGTTCTAATGCAAAGGAAAAAAACCTTTTAATCTTTTTTGTTATGTATATTCCATGTATAAGTGTAAATATGATCACATAGGTTTAAAAACTTTTGCATGTATGTATACAGTTGCAAGTCTGGAAGAATGTATAGAAAAATTCTTTTATTTAAAGTTGTGATTACCTGCTGCATGAAAAGTGCATGGGGGACCCTGTGCATCTGTGCGTTGGCAAAAAAAAAAAATGTCTTAACAAGTCAGGTCAGTTCAAAACACAACAGTATTCCACTTCTGGACATGACTTCTGCTGTGGTATTTTAGCTTTGTGAAAGAATGTGCTTCAAATCAAAAGGGTCTGGAAAAAAAAATGCAAACCTACTTTTAAAACATGAAGTGCTCATACAACTATAATAAATCATGTAAGTTCAGGACTCCATTTTGCATAATTGAAATATTGTACCAGGACTATTCCATCCCTGTAAAACAAAGGAGTATTGATTTTCATTGCCATACATAAGAATTCGGGATTTTACCACAACCAGTTTTAATTGTGATGTGTCTTCAGTAATTTAACTGGTCTCATTTTTTTTATTAGAAATTAATTTCCTCATGTGATGTCACAAAACTGTACATACTGCAGTGTGAAGTTTTTTTAAATCTTTCAGTGTTTACTTCCTGCAGAAGATTTGAATAAATGAGAAAAATGCATTGTCTTGATGGTTTTTAAATCTGCTTTATTTCATGTGTACTTTCTGTTCTTGCAGTGTTAGTGGGCTCTTTGCATCAGTGCTGTCGATACAAATTTCTGACAACAAAAGTACCTCAAGGAACTTAGGCACACACAGCCTTCAGCAAGGCTACTGACTGGAAACTGAGAGTTGTGGAGCTGGAAATGAAACAATCTAAATCAGATTAGCAGCTTTACTTCACAAAGCTCTGTATTATGTTTTATTTAAATACCCTTATGCTTATTAACTTGAAATCAGTGACCATAAACTAGAAACCTCTAAATGGGAATTCTCACGTGAAAGTAATTTTAAATGCTAAAACATTGTTCAGGTCCCTTGTGCAGGGCAGAAAGATCAGTTTTCCCACTAAAATCACAAAGAAGACTTCTCAGTTTATGCTATTTATGTTCTTAAGCAAACATGTAGAATAAGTGAACACGATTTGCCCATGAAGCCCACAGAAAGGTTTAACGGTGCACTTCCATCATATTTTGGCGTTTTTAAGTCAGTTTACGTCATTAGTGCAAATGATGGGTTGCAGCATTAGTGCAAGTGCTGTTTCTCCAGAAAAGTTTTGTTCCAGGGTGTCCAGACACAGTGTCTGGAGCTGTACAGTTGCAAGCAAGCACATAGGATAGGTCATGAGTGTCTTGGGTAACACTAACAGCTATTTTCATGAGTCATCCTATGCTTCCTGGTCTCAGCAATAAATTGTGCACCTGAAGTTCTTTGGAAGCATTCTGGAAAGCAGAAAATGTGATACATAAAGGTAATTTTAAAACAATAATTCTGAGTTCATAGATCTCAACCAGGGCTTCCTGAACTATATAACTGAGCATTTTAGTTGTTTGGTATCCAAAATGGAATAGGATGGAGATGCTCTCTCTCTTTGGATACATCACCTTGTAGTACGGATGTAATGCCACCAGTGATGCTCAACTGTGCTTCAGAGGGAAAGGACCCTGACCCAGCTTCTGCACAGACTCTTCTCTCTGTAAGTAGGCTTGATGTGAGGGATCAATGGCTGAGCCAAAATGCAGCCACCTGAAAAAGCAATGTCCCTAAGGAGCCAATCTAATCTTCTAATGGCAGTGCAGCTTGGAAATAATTTCTTGAAATATGTGCTTTCCTCAGTGCTGTGTTTCTTTCGGTTTTGAGTCTACCCACCAGGCAAAGCCAACACTATGCCTCTGTTTCTCCAGTGGTGATGCCCTAGCACAGTTCCATGGAGCACCTGAATATCTCTGACTTTGCTTTTGTTACTTGGTGGTGGGTTCAGGCTCTTGTAAAGTCACTCTATTTATTTGCTTGTGCTGTAACACCAAGTAGAACTTGCATAGTGTCTAGAGAACAAGCAGGGCTGCGGAACTGAGTGTCTGGTGCACCCTAACAGCCTGTGGGGTGATGAGGATGTGGAATGGGTGTGATATCCCAAGAAACATTCCCCTCTGAGTGAATGCTAACAGCATTTGCTTGGTGATTCAGAATTAACTCGCCCAGAAGTGCCTCACACTGCCAGTGAACTCTTTGCACACAGCACTGTGGTCACTCAGAATCTTCCTGGTCTCCAGCTTGTTCCTCACAAAATGAAAGTTGCATGTGATGTTGATGGGTTTTTTTCATGAAACAGCTGCTGAATGACGAAATTTTCATTTCTGCTTCAGAGATTTCCAAATGGGGAGGGATAGCAATTATGTTCACGGGAGTTGGCACCCCAGTCTTCTCTGCTCCTCAGTGAAATGAATTGTAACGTTCTGGGTGTCAAGGACAGGTGTGGACTCTGATAGATCATTTGCAGGGATGTGCATTGTGGAAGCCTTTATAAGAGTAGAGAAACTTATTGCAGTAATACAAACATGTCTTTACACAAGAAAAGCAAATTATTCTTCACTGACTGTAAACTTGCCAAGAAAAATGTGGGTTTGAAACTAAAGAATGCAATGACAATGTTCTGCTGGATGGCACAGCTTGGCACATTAGAGCTGTCAAATACACCCATGGGAATGTCTGTAGGGACTTGATATGAGCCTAGAACAGTGGGTAGGATATGCAGGCAGTAATTGCTGATGATATTTTTATTTCCTTTTGATTGTCAGAGTGACTCGAAGGGAGCATGGCACAAACTTGGGGCATAAAAATCCTCTCTGCTGGTAACTATCAGTGCTGCTAATGAAGGAGCATATGCTGATCCGAGCTCACAGCAGCCCACTTTGATTTGGCTTTCTGAGGAATGCTTGCTCTTAATGAATAAAGAGATTTGTCACTATTTCCAGATTACTTTTCTGGTTAAATTACTCAGAATTTAGCTGAATGCAAAACAAACATAATTAACTTGTGGATATGCCAGTTAGATAAACCTGATGCCTGCTTCCACAGTTGGAAGTCAGCGTGTGCCTTCAGTGCATCGTGGTGTGTTGGGGAGAGATGGAGAAAGAACTGTGTCCTCCTTCACAGTACAGATCTGGGTTCTCTTCATCCAGCCCGGTTTGGGGAGGTGGTGAAAATTTCTCACTAAATGGGAGGCAAGGTGGGCTACTCTGCAAGTTAGTGGGGGCTCTCTGGCCCCAGTCTGTACTGAAGCTGGTGTTGATTTTTAGTGTCACAGCCTTTTGCATGCTCGAATTCCTTTGAAAATTTCAGTACAGAGCTCGAAGGTTCCTTCTGCAGATGAGTTGTGGGTAGCCCCTGAGACAGATACATCCAGTCTGTTGTTGTTACCTCTCTACATCTGCCTATCTGCACCTCTGTAACTCTAGCAAAACGTTACAGTTTTTCAAGTTCTGCCTGACCAGACTCCATGCCCAAATCTCATCACAGGTACTGAGAGAAAGTGATTAAATTCAAGGATGATTTGAAGTTGGATGCCCTGGTACTCAGTCTCTTGTATGCCATGACTTGGGAAATGCTTTGCTGGGGTTTCTGTGGAAGATGGAATTGCCTCCAGTGGCTGATATAATTGTGCATTTCTTTTTTTCCTGAATTCACATTTTACTCTGAAAGAAAACTTTGGTTTGGTGTTGGTTTTTTTTCAAGAAGCCTCAGTGACTCTCACATGCTTCACAAATGGCTCAGCATGTGATTCACCTTTGGACATCTATGGAGCCTGTGTCCCTTCTGGTCTACGTGCTGTCCCCACACGAGTGTATCTGTGTGCCTGTCCTCTGTGTGTGTGGTAGTGAACCAGTGACTTGGTCTTACCTTTTGTGCCACAATTATTTTAAGTGGAGAAGGAAGAAAGAGAGTGAAGGGGAATCTTAAGATGGCAAGGTACAAGATGTTATTCTCAAGTGCCTTTTACTTTCTAATCCCACTTCATTTTCTGCTATTTAACGTGGTCATGGTGAAAAAATCCTCATTAGCATTTCCAGCAAGAATTAGATAAATCCAGGAAACAAAAATCTTGTGTATTCATGTCATAGGTAGTAGACTCATAGAATGGCTTGGCTTGGGAAGGAGCTTGAAGATAATTTCATTCCAACCCCCCTGCCATGGGTACAGACACCTTCCACTAGACCAACCTGGCCCTGAACGCTTCCAAGGATGGGGCAGTCACAACTTCCCTGGACAATCTGTTCCAGTGCCTCAGCACCCTCACAGCAAAAAATTTCTTCCAAATTCCAAATCTAAATCTACCTTCCTTCAGCTTAAAGCCATTCCCTCTGTCCTATCACTACATGCCATTGTAAAAAGTCCCTCTTCAGCTCTCTTGTAGCCCCTTTAGGCACTGGAAGGTGCTCTAAGGTCTTCCCGTAGCTTTCTCTGGACTGAACAACTTCACCTTCCTCAGCCTTTCCTCAAAGCAGAGCTGCTCCATCCCTCTGATCACCTTGGTGGCCTCCTCTGGCCTGGCTCCAGCAGGTCCCTGTCCTTGCTGTGCTGGGACCCCAGAGCTGGATGCAGCACTGCAGGTGGGGTCTCAGCAGAGCGGGGCAGAGGGGCAGAATCCCCTCCCTGCCCTGCTGCCCACGGGGCTTTGGGTGCAGCCCAGGACACGTTTGCCTGAGTTTGCCATGTTTGCCACCACTTAAATCATGGAGTATTACTGATGCAGTAATATCTTTGCTTACTTACCTAGTCCAAAATCTAAAGAAGCTTTGCATTTCATTATGAACAAATACCAAGAGCTGGTTGGTCGGCGTGTAAGTATGTTCAAAAATCTGGAAAGAGCAGTCTAGGTAATCCTTGCATACAGTGATGTCTGTCTCCTGTGTAAGGAACTGTTAACTCTCATGCCATTTCCCCCCTTCCTCTTACCTATTATTTTGAGTCCTTTCATCTCATCTTTAAACTACACAGGAGCCCAGTCATCACCCATGAAGGGCAGAGGAGACAAAAGAAGTAGATATTTTTAGACAACTCCTTTGAAATAAGTGTTTGCCTAAGGTACTGCGTTATGCATTGACGGTATTGAGAGCTGTGTCTTGGTCTCTCCTCTGAAAGTATTCACCCAAGGCATTGCATAGTGCCTGCACACTGAGAAGAGAGGTGATGACATCTAACAGCACCTACCCCCAGTACCCCCTTTCTTTTAGAATGCTGCTTACTGTGGCAGAAAGAAGCAAAGTGTATGACACAAAGCCTTTTTTCCACCAAAAAAATTTCGCTTTTGAAAATGGCACAGAATAAAAACTGCAGGTTCAAGGTCAGAGAAGGAAAAAAGAGGGGAATTTTTATTTTTTTTTTAAATGTCCTCAGCATGGTCCAGTTGGCAGCCTGTTGCTTTCTCCCCGTTCTGTCCCACCACCTGTTTCCCAGCGGGAAGGCACTATGGCAGTGCAGGCAGTGGTTGCTTCCCAGGGGAAGCAATCCCAAATTTTGCCCATTTGCAATGATCTGACTCAGAGAGCTGGGAGCTGGTGGCAGCTGCTCTCAACACGGACAAAACTGTGGCAGCTCCTGATAGAGGAAGAAAAGGCACTGAAATCCCCTGCTGAAAATGTTCACAGCCCAAAGAATCGTCCCATATTTTTGCATGGCGCACATTTGCAGTTTTTAATTTAGAAGTGGAAGGAATAATTGTCTAGAAACTGACAGCAGCTATTGTATTGAATACATCTCACTCTTTAAAACCTAAAAGGTCTGGGGATTAAAGCTAGTTACATTTAAAAAATGAAAACTTTTTATGTATTCAGTGGCTTTAACAGATTTTTTTCATTGTCTTCCAGCATCTGCCTAGCACTTGAAAATTTGGTTCCCTTTAGTCAGAAAGGTACTATTCCAGTTTTCCTGCCATCTTTATCTCTTTTTTTACATAAACATTTTTGTTGTGCTTACACTAGAACAATATGGCTTGCTATCTCTTGTTTGATTTCAAATTATGCCTGTAACACAGTACAATGCTGCTGCAAAATGTCTCCTGACAGTCCCAGGAACCTCCTATGTGGAACAGAAGTCTCCTCTGACCCAGGCTAACTGTTGTGCCTCGCTCCTAGGGCGCCTGGAGCAGTAAATGGTAATGTTGGTCATACGCGATTCTGAGCAGTGTATAAATTTCTGCCTAGTTCAGTTTTTCTGTCTCCCAGTTTGGATCAAGGGGATATGGGGATTTTTGGCAGTAAGTTATGGGCTGCAGAAGTAGTGGCTGGTTTCCAGTCATCTTCTATATTCCTGTTAGCCTGCATTAATGGTGCAGCTGTGCCAGTGTCACCCTTTGAGCCTGTGCCCAGTTGGCCTAAAGCAAACACGATTCCACGGGAGCCGAGACGGTGCTGTCCCTTTTGATGTGGAGCCTGGCTGCCTGTGGCATGGAATGCTATGCCTTGCAGGGAAGTAGAGGGTTCAGCATAGGAGATCAAATTCTTGAAAACTGTGGAAACATCTGTAGGACAGGGCACATCTGCTTGCTTTTTGCAGTTTCACTCCAAATACATGGAGTTCGCTCTCCTTCTCTGCTCGACTGTTCTGGAGTGGGAACCAGGAGGGAAGGATCAGATGAATGAGAACAGTGTTTGTGGGGCAAAACTCAGTCCCTGGAGTGAGGACCAGACCAGAAGGTGATGAAGCACAGAAACCTCTGTTCAGAAATGCATCAAGGCCAGGACACAGCTGCAATAGTATATTGGTCAAAGGAGGGCTTAGAGAGATACTCTTTTTTATCTGATATTCAAAATCCTGAGACCTGACAGGGATTAAAAGAGGCGCTAACAAAGGGCAATATAATGGAGCCTTGCTGGCCATAGTGGCTACTGCTGCTCAGTGGAGTGGGGGGATACACAGTGGCCAGCTGGGTAGATGATCCATCCTGAGTCTGGAGGGAAGGATGGCTGGGTTGGGCTTGCTGAGAGTCCAGCCTGAGAGGGAGCTAGAGAAAAGGACCTCAGGAGGAGTATTGTGGTACCAGCTTCAGCATCTGAGAAAACAAAGGTCAGTTTACAAAGCCAGAATGGTAAGACTCCTGTGAAAGCAGGAATTCTGTTTGCCGTGTTTTCTTTTTCCACAGCAGAAGTTACAGCTGCTGCCTCATCTTGGCTTACTTGGGCTCTGCAGCAATCGCTGCAGTTTTCCTGCCATGAGCAAGCGTGGCTCTTCCCACAGCATCTATATAAAACAGACAGCTGTATTGCTTTCAGGGGTTGTCTGTAACCTGTCATGACTGGTTGTATTTCCTACCACGATCCTCACAGAGAGGAGAATAGGGGTGGTCCACAAATTATTACTGAGGAAACCCAGATCTGCATTGCAGTTGACTGTGGGGTTTGACGAAATTTCAGGTGGGGCTTATGGAATCCTTATGACCCTCTGTCTCAGGATTTCTCTGCTAAATAGGCTGAAAAAGAGTTTTTGTTTTAGAGAGACTTCAATGCTAGTGGAATATCAGCTGCATGTGTATCTGAGATAGGCAAGAGAGTATAATTTGCCATATTTCAAGTTTTGATGTGTTAAAATGCATAGAATGTGGGTTGGCCTTTGAATTTAGAGCACCTGAATGTGAAGATTCCTATCAGATAGCAACATCCCTGGTGATGATGGGACTGCTATGATCTGGTACCCTGTTGGTCAGAAACATCTTGGCAAGTGACAGATCACAGAGTAGACAGTAAACTCCACAACTCTGATGCAGCTTCCTGTCTGCATCAGTTATTTAAATCACTCTCTCTAACCCTGCCCTGCTTGGGTCATCTCACCTGAGACCTTTGAGTAAAACCAGGTTAAAATGTACTTGCAAGAGAAAAATTTTGGGAATGAAACTCATTTGCAGTGCATTAAATGAGCAAATATAAAAGCCAATGTGAATGAAGAAAATGGAAGAAAGGGTTCTGAAGCCAGTGAGTAATCGAAGCAGAAACAGGGCACTGGCTGTAATTTGTACCTGAAACCTGTGAAAGCTGACCCCAGGCTTGCAGTTGTAGAGCAGGTCTAACCCCTAATAGGCTTGGACAAGTAAATAAGACCTTGCAGCAGTGAAAGTGCCTTATTGTGACTGTGCTTGTGGGAGCTGGTGTTTTTCTCAGCCAGGCTACACCTCTCTGTGTTCTCCTCAACATAAAGCTCTTTCACTTAGGCTTAGTTCCAGTGTTCAAGACTTCTGTGTATTTTTAGCATGTTGTTTGTTTATCATCTGCCTTACATTTCTTATAGCAACAGCAGGGCAAGTTAAATGTGGGGTCTCGTGTCTAAAATAGCTTTTCTTGGAGAACACAAACAGTGCTTTTATACTCTGGTTAGGTTTTTTTGGGGGAGGGAAGGGGAACTTTTCTAGGAAGAATAAAAAAGTGGAAAATCTTTGAAGCTGACACTCTACAGCTAAATCAAAATGTTTAGATTTATGTGCAAAGTAAGGAATTTTGGTGCAGAGGGTTACTTTAGCATTTCTTTCTGTGGAGAGAAATGTCAATGAGCATGAATGTGTACGTTAACACACACAGAACACGGCTACAATGACTCATGCAGACAAAAGAAAAATGAAGAAAGCTGACAATGCAAGGCCTGGTGTTTAAAGCAGGAGGGGTGAGCATTCTTGTAGAGTAGCCATTTTTTATTAAGTAGAGGCAGAGTGAGTGGAGCTATACAAAAATATAACGAGACATGCTTCAAGGAATTTTCAGCCTATTACAAACTCAGAAAAAAACCACTGCAGGCACACAAAGTACATTAAGTGCTGGTACAAGTTAGCAGTAGTGAAGGAATCTGGCTGAGGTCATTGTTGAAAAGCATTGTGAAAGGAATGAGTCTGGAGGAGGAGGAGCGGGGAAAGTCATCTGAGGTGAAATTCTTTGGAAGACTTAAATGGACCTGACACCAACTCCTCTGTGTGGGGTGAATTTTATCCTTGACGCTGGACAAAGATGACTTCCCACTTGAAGAGGCAGTAGGGGGAAGGAGGAGAAAAGTGAGGCAGGTTGGACTGGAAGGAAAGGTTTTGTGGTGGGAATTGAAGGAGCTTTAGAAAATCACGGTGAGGGGAAGATAAGAGGGAAAGAGGAAATAATTTGGATATATGGAACTACAAGATGACAACTGAGCTTGATTGGAGCTAGTCAAGGAACACTGGTTACAGAAGGTACTGAGATGGTTTTTGGGAGCTGAGTCAATCCATTTCTTTATGAAATGTAGAAAAATTGTAAATAAAACAAGAGTAGAGAAGGAGAAAGCTTTATTTAATTAATTCCTTACCTGGGCATTGGCTATCCTTATTTTGGGAGTGTGTCATCTCTTAATTTAAAACAAGAATGATTATCTATGGCCTGTGTCATGGAGTTGATGAGAAAACACAAGGGGACCTATTGGTGTGGGGTTGTCCAGTGATACCTTAAAAAAATAAATCTATCAACCCAATAAGTATGAAGAAAGAAAAGGGAAGATCAAAAGTGGGATGAAAAAGAAGTTGCTTATTAAATTGCCTGGAGAAGGGGGGGGGGAGGGGAAGAAGTGTCATCTGGATCTGAAAAATGAGTAGTAGTGAGGTAACAGCAGGAAAGGCTATGTGGAGGGAGCTGACTCCGAGTCCCCAGGTGCCTCCCTTTGTTTATACTGAGTTGGTTTTAACTAACAGAGAAGTATATCCTGGCATGGGGATGGTCCCCACACAGAACCCAAGGCTAGGCTTTGCTTAGCTAAAGGTTAGTGCTGACAATACCATCTTATCACAGCAGGCTGAAAAAAAATGCAATGGGACTTCCTAGTAGTGAATTTTAGGGAATTTTCCTGGTTTCTGGTTGCAAGGGACAAGATAATAACAAATTGTGGCTAGTATAGCATGGCTATTGGGCAGGTTTCAAACCAGCTGTGGCTTTAAACAGAGTTTGATGAAGTAGAAGACCTTACCTACTGTGTAAGTTGTAAAAGAACCTCCTTTCACTTTCTGTTTTTCCATATTATTACTGTGCACTCACTGGGGCTGCACACTTACAGGGGAGCCAAGTTACAGGTAGCAGATGATCCTGGCTGCTCTCTACAGCAAACTAGGGAGAGAAGGAGCAGATGGTCTTCCTTCCAAGCCTTCAGATCATAAATTTCAGGAAGGAATTCTTTATTCTTTTTAAAAATTGTGCAAGAACATCTTCTGACCCTGGACCTGTTAAGCTGTGAATGCCCATCCTTAACTTTTGCACTGTGAAAACAGAGCAGCTTTGTTGCTTTTGGGTGTGATCTTTGGCTCTCCTGTGGCGTAACTTAATGAGTGTGGTAACACCTCACCTCTGCAGCCTGACCTGGCTTACGAGACTTGGACTGAAGAACAGTGCATTTAGTTACAAATATAGGTAAACTACGTGTTGTTTCCCAGATATCTGACTATGCATTTGGGAGCAGGGAGGGAGAGTTTGCCATTATCTTCAGTTTCTGCATTCCCCAAGTCTTCAATTCAGAGCAAGGGCTCTGGAATTTATGGCCTCCTACATTTATTTCATAACAGTGCAGATGCTTCTAAGTCAGTGAATTCAACCACCCTGACAACATATTTGCTTTTTACAGCTGTCTCTTCCAGGGTTGCTCAGAGACCCTGTGGCCCTACTTGAAAAATATCTGTTGTTGAGAAAGAGTCTCTAAAGATTATTCATGTACCATGAGTAAATACTTGATGAAAGAAATATTTTGAAATATTTACTTGTATGCCAGATGACTTTTCACCTGTTTAGCATGTTAGTTAGTGTGAATATACCTTCTGTGTGTCTCCTCAGCAAAATCTGGTTTAGAACATTCCACACAGATCTGGAAAGAGAAACCTGCAGTTTGGGGAAAAAGATGTATCTGTGGGCTGCTGCCCCTGCCAGTTTTCAGGAGTTTATTACTCTTAGGGGAAAGCTTAATAGTCTGTTAATTGAGAAGACAGAAGATCTTTTACACTTGGCTGCACACTGTTATTAGGAGCATAGCAATAAAGGGAACAAACCTTAGCCCACATATTCAAGTAAAAATTTGCAAAATAAGTTTAACAAGATAGTGATGAATTATCCACACTACAGTGTGCAGCAGAGCACAAAAGGGCTAACAGTGATAAAAGCATTGATTACTGACAGGGATTCTGCTCATTTTTATTATTGCCATAGACAAGGTACTTGTTTCTGGTGCTTCTGACTTAATCCACAGGTTGTAGAATTGCAACTCCATAATGTCATGGCAAGGTGCAGTCCAGCCTAGCTTGCAGAAAATTACTAACTTTTCCAAAATCTCACCACTTTTTTAAATTTTGGATCCAGCCAACTAGACCAGAGTGAACGCTGAGTTCCTGGGAGGTACTGAACAGTTTGTTCCGAGGTTTTGCTTGCTTTGTGTGCAGGCAAAACTGCTGCTTTTCGGAGGGTGGTCTGATGGTGCTGTGATTCACACGTGGTAGCAGGGGTACCATGACAACTTCAAGCTCAGTTATGCCTGTGAGTTTCATCTCCCAGTGCCAGCCCCATCTTTTATAATTCCCATGGTGTCTTTCTTGGTGGTTTGTTTTTTTTTTTTTAATGGTACAGTGTCACTCTGAACTGTTCCTAAGGTTTTAATGCAAGTTGTTATTGTCCCAGCTTAAACAAAGAGTAGAACACAACATTAAATTTACAAACACTTCTGGGGCTTATGTTTTTATATCAAAGTAAATTATGGCTCTGTGAACAAGAAATGATTTGATAAACTCAACTTGTGATTGATTCTTATCAAGTTAAAAGAAGTCCGGCATGCAGCCATGCTGCCAGTATGGAGTCCCTGAAATTTTGATCTCAGGCATTCTTGTGAGTAGCTCCTGGTTCTTGCATCTGGCTTTGCCTGGGCAGGGCCTGAGCCTGTGTCTCTCTTCCTGGGAAACCAGAGGTCTCTTGCAAAAACAACTGTGGGTTTTTGAATCTGCATATCTAAATCCAGTGTGTTCCAAATGAATCTGCATCCTTTACCATTTGGGAGAAGGTCTTTCTTAGAGCCAAGTTAGGAGCACCTGCACTGGGGAATGTAGAGAGCGTGCAAGCATTGCAAAGGAGGGGTAATATGTCTTTTTATGTTTTGTTTTAATCAGACCGTCACCCGTTTCTGTAGACAAGCGATTGGTTCCAGGACAGAACGCAATGATCCAGTGGAAGGCACAGGACCAGGGTCTGGTGTCCAGTCCTGTGCCCTGTGCCGCCCTTTTGGGAAACAAGGTGTCTGCAGGAGCAGTGGGCAAGCATTCATAACATGCATATTTTTAAAACTTTATGGTTTGCTGAAGAAGCTTCTGTTTATGCTCCTATTTAAAAAAAAAAGAAAAAATAAATCAGGGCTTCTGTGCAGCAAGGGTTTGCATCTGGCATGGTGCAACAGCTGCATTGTAGGGAGCAAGGATTTTAGCCGGAGGAGGATTTTAAGTAAACTCATTAACTCCTACTTCTGCAAGCACACGGGTGTAGCTTGAAGCAGAAGAGCAGGCTCTGTTGCTGTACCAAATTTATGTTGACCATCAGGTTATAGGATAGGATGAGTCCTTGCAGGTGCTAAATTTCCAGTATTTTCTTCTGTGAAGTTGTTTGTTTAAAAATACGTATAACCAGGGCTGTTGGTGCGTGTGGCAGGGCCCTGGCACCAGGACAGGCTGTCACTGTCCCTTGCCTCCCTCATGGCAGAGCTGGTGCTGCTCCCAAGCCACCTCTGCTCCCTGTGGAGATGGTGGGACAGGACTGGCCGTGAGCCCCATGACCATGGCCCCACCATGCCACTCGTGTTGGAGTGGCCCTGTGCTGTGATGGGAGCAGGAGAAATAATGTCTGTTGTGCACGCAGATGAGGCAATCCTCCTTGTACAGGAGGAGCACAGGGTAGGGGCCCAGGCAGGGCATTTGGTGGTGACATCTGAGAGCTATATATCTATTCCAAACATCTGGAAAATATATGGAATTTGCATGCAAGATGTGCGCTATCCCCTGACATACTTTTGTAAATGCAAAAATGGAGGGCGGGGGGGGACAGCCCCAAGTTGAAGAAGAGGAACTTTTCAAATGTTTCAAATGCATTTTTAAAAAGCAGATCTATTATGTCTGCTGACGAGTTCTGACTAGCCTGAAGTCTCCTCATACAAATTGTGTCAGTTCTGCCAAGAGCTGAGATTATTTTGGGCCTGCCTGGATTGTGTCAAAGCCGTTTGCACCCGCTTATCCTGGCACCAAGTGTACTGATGTTCTGCCCTGGCTGGGTCATGCTGCTGCTCCGACCTGGTCAGGTGCTGGGTGTGGGCACTTCACCCAGTCCTGGGAGAGCAGCAGGACTGTGCCATGTCACAGGAGAGGGCTCTGGGAGCCAGGATTCTCAGGGGCACTTGGGCATTGCTCAGAAAGGAGGAGATGGGGCGTGAGGAGAGCGCTTCTGCTGATGGCAGCTCTCCTCTGCCAATGACTCAATAAAACCTGGCAGCCAGCTGGATCACCACCAACACAGTGTCTTGAGGTGTTGCTAGGACAAAGTAAAAATACTGTGACTGGTGTGGCATCTACACTGTGCCCACATCTACGAGTTACTCAGAGTCAAGGCAGTCTAAGGAAATGTGAACTTGCTAGAGCTGTCATGGAGAAATTTGGAGTAAGACACTAGCACAATGCAGGAGACAGTGCAGAAGCTGATGCTGGCTTCCAGCTAAGGGTTCCACAGCCCTTTCTCTCCTAGAGCAAGGTAAGCCATGTGTGGAGAAATGGCAGCAGAGCCAGTCATCAGTGTCACCATCCGGGGGGGAATCTCAGCCGCTCCGCAAGGCAAGCACGTGACAGAGACTGAAACGCACCCAGCGAAGGGAGCGGAAGCTTCTGAATGCCTGAAACTGCTGTTCTTTTTTCACGTTGGTGAAACTTAAGTCTGCACAACTGCGTCTGCAGAGAAGCATGAAAATTCCTCGCAAGGAAAGCTCGTGGTAACAGTTGGCGTGTGTCACAGAGCAGAGACGCCGACAGACGGCTCCCGGGAAGGGAATGGGAGCGCCACGCGGGAATAGCAACATCTGCCCACCAGGAACCAAGATCTGGGGCCATGTTTTCCAACAAATGAAATGAACTGACAGAGTTTGGGCAGCTGCCTCTGTGAATGGGGAGCCTTCAAAGATGTGCGTCTCTCTCCTGCAATTTGACAGCCCAATCATGTGTGACTCCTGGTGGCTGATCTTTCCTCAAACACTTGGTTTCCACCCCTGCAAATGGACTTGGTGCTCTGATAGCCTGCCAGCTGTTCAGTTTTGAGGCAACAAACACTTTGCAGGTATTATTTTTTTACGTGTGCTCGTTTCAATATGTTCAGATGTGAAAATACTTAACTGCATAATGCCCCAGATGTCTGAAGGCCTCTCAGGGATGAGAGCATGCACTGATGATATTGTAGCCTGGAACGGTGTTTTTTGTGTGTGTTAGGAATGACTACAATTAGAAATGAAAATTTAGGGCAGGAAACCACCTACCCAGAGAAGAGATCGACTACAGACAGAGCCATGCACAATAATTCTGAAAACTGAGCAATATTTGACATCCAGATAAAATGAAGATAAGTCTGAAACTCAGCCACTCAAAAAACGAGTTAAAGTAGGTCAGTGAGTTTAGACCTAGCACTGCAGTTTGAACAACTCACAGAAAGTATCTGCATATTTTTCAAAACATAGGCACTGCCTAAAGCCATTGCTTTGCAGCAGATCCAGAAGTCGACTGAACATCCAAAAGCCTAATCCAAGACCTTCCAGTGCTGCAATAACATCGAAAATGAGACTAAATCATCATCCTCTTTTAAGAAGTATTCATTCAGGGGAAAAAATATTTAAAAGGGTTAAGCTCCAGCTGACACGCCCTACTTCTCATGTGAGCTTACTAGGAACAGCAGTAGGAATACATCTCTGTGAGAGCAAGCCAAGCATGAAGCTTGGTTTGTCCTTGGAGTCACACTGTAAGTGGCCCATCTTGGGGCTTGTGTGGGGCCACAATACTTTCCCCCAGCTCAGTCCTGCCCACCAGCTGCTCCATGCAAGGGCAGAGCCTGCCCACAGCCAGGGCTACCACAAACCTGCCCTGCGACAAGGCTAATTCACTGTTAGAGTGTGGAGGAGGAAGGGCAGCAAGAGTTCAGCTTCCCCTGAGCAGCGTAGGTGAGCTCCAGGGCGATAGTGGCTCTCTCAGCAGGGCACCCAGAAATGCAGCAGTCTGGGACAGTCCTGTCAGAAACCACTGCCCTGGTCACCTTTAGGAAAACGTGCTTCCTCACCCAGGTCCAGTGCTAGTAATAAAAATAGTTAATGTTAACTTGCTACTGGGGAAGAGCACCAGCATCGGCCGGTTACTGGAGCTGGCACGTGACTTCTCCCTTTTCGTGTTGGTATTTCCTCTCTCCTGAAAACACAGAAGCTTCTGGTTCTGGCACGCCCTTTCTCTGCAGGTTTTCAACACATAATATGAGTGTTCATTTAAAAAAAACAAACAAACAAACAAAAAAAATAAATGAAAGGAAAGAAAAATCACCCAAGCCAGAATAAAGTGACACCAAGTAACTGGCTAGAATTCTTAATCTCTCTTGATAGCACAGGGAAGCTTGTACAGACTTTCACAGTGAATGACTCAGGTTGGTATTTAAATTTATTTGAGAAAAAATCACCCTAAAAATATAAGTGAAGAGTGATGCAGTTTTCTAGGTTAGGTCTGCCTTATTTAGTGAGCCTCATTACATGTTCAATGACATAAAACCAGGTGGCAGTTGACACACTAAACCAGTCTAAACAGGTCACAGTCTGCTCCAATGTCAATCATTTGCCTGGGGTCAGGAAGTAAAAGTAGGCCGTGACTTCATTTCTAAAAGCATCACATTCGGTTTTGTTCCTTGTTAGTTTTGCTCAGCTCCCGTGTTGGAATGCAGTGGTCACGCCCATCCCGTGGAAGTAGCTGAACCTGAGGCTGTGTCTCTGCAGGAATCCACTGCACAGGTTTGCTGCTGCTCCTCACCGGGCAGTGTCCAGCCCTGCCTTTTCTGGCTGCTGAAAGGGTGGTTGTTTGTTATGCCTCTTGCCTTGAGCAAAAATCATTATGAATTTCACAGAGCAGCTCTCTCAAACAGCTCGTTCTGTGTGTGCCAAAGGTACACACAGCCATGAAACACAGTCACTGGGATGAAAGTCTTGGCTAATAGGCTGGCATCAGGATCTTTCCTTTGGTTCACATCAGCTCATTGACACCTCTGGTGCCTCCCTTTTCAGTTAGCAGGGTAAATACAATAGGATAGCTTTTTGCTAAAGTAGAGTTTCTGAAAATGTATTGTATACAGTAGCAAGGAAAGGCTGATGCTGTGGAAAACAACAGCTTTTGTAAAACTGCATTTTCTGTGGAAAAAAGCACAGATTTATTTCATTGGATAGTAGTTAATAGTACAATCCTACCAGGTTGTTCCTTGCTTTCCTATCTTCAAGTAGTAGCTCTGTAGGAAAAAAAAATTAGTAGTCTTTGAAGAACGAAAAGCCAAAATACAACATTTTACTTTCTTTTCACCTCCAATCCATCTGTAAGGTCAGGAATTAGAGAGCATGTCTTCATTGCCACGTTAAGGTGCAGAGAAAGCAGCAGTAGGTCAGCAGAGAATTGGCCCGAGAGTTTTGCACTGGGGCCATACCCCAGTCTGAGTTTCCTTTAGCATGCAGCACCACTCACACTGTGTGATACTTCATCATGTCAGTGGTGCTTTCACCAGGTATTTTGGAGGCTTTAGTAATAAAAACATAGGCAACTGCTGAATCAAGTGAAAATTCATCACAATCCTTTTAGATAAGATGCTGTAGGACCCTTGACACAAGTCTTTCGGTGATAAATTTCTATTGTGTATTAAATAAAATTACTTAGAATCATATTCCAATTTTTAATTTTAGGCAGCTGTGTGGATCATCAACATTCCTAAAGGATCTGAGGTAAATTCAATTACTGAGAAATGTTTCACCTGATATAGAAAAGTTGAGTGGTGTGCATTACATTATTAGATGTTTGTTTATTGATTTCTGAGGGGTTATTCTATTATAGTTTTTTAATCCTTCTAAAGACTCCCTCAGGTTTTTGAAAAGCACTCTGGGTCTGAACAGCCACACTGAAGGAGCAATTTATTTGGTCTTAGTGTGAGAGAAAAAAAATCAGCATTTTAAAATTTGTCACCAGTTGGAAGGTGAGATTTAAATTTTAGAAGGGTCAAATATGGATTAAGTATTTTGGATGTACTTCTTAACAGACAAGAGTGAACAAGCAGAAAAATTCTGAGACAGGTCACGGATGGAAACGAAAATATTGCTGTGCAAATACTAGGAGAGAAATGTGCTGGAAACTAAGATGGAAACTTTCTGAACTCTGATACTGAAGCATAAACTGGACTTCAGTGGTATCTTCCATTAATTGTTGCCTTTATCATAATTCTGTGTGGACCAGTAATTTTGGTATAATATAATACCACTTATTTTAGCCACTCATGTGGTCTCTTTTCTTGTGGCTGGTTCAAAGTACACTAGAGACCAGACAAAAATGAATTCTCCAATTCCATATGTCTGAATATGAACTTGAGACTGAGTCATAAGCAGTTAAAAGTAAAATCCAAGTTCTGAGATCTCAGAAAGAAACTTGTGCTTCACAGATGCATAAAAACATTCTAGTTTTGCCAAGTAATGTAGTACTAGTACTTGTCATTAGGTGGTAAAATAAATATGTGCTCTTCTTTGTTTGGGTTTGGTTTGGTTTGGTTATGGTTTATTTATTTGTTTGGGTTTTTTAAGAGTACTTTTTAGACTTGTTTGTGAACCTCCAAGCCAGGCTACAGCTGGTTGTGGGAATATTTGGTGGAGACTGCAGGCTAAAGTGAGATTGTTTTCCCAGTGGAAATGTTGATTACTCATTTTTCTTGTTTTCCTTCCTAGGAACTCTCTCCAAGGTTATGTATTTTAGGATCATAAGTGTAATTGTATCCTCAGAGCATATCAGTTCAGTTTATGTTGGGAGCATCATGGCATGTGTCATATGAATTCACTGGTCAAATGCTGTCTAATGCTGGTCTGCTTTAGTTCAGATTATCAGTAGTTTGCAAGTACAAGACCATGATCTTTGTTGTCATTCGATAGCTATCTAAACCAGAGATCAGCAGACCTTTTTCTCAGTTATCCTGCTGTGGACCACATAGGCTCCTTAGTGACAGAAACAAAAAGTACTCCAATTTGCTGAGTTTGCTGTTCTGCAGAAATCAGTAGTGCTGTGTTTTAAGTTACAGAACAACTGGAAAATAACCAGTCCTATTTACAGAAGCACATTTCCTAGGATAAAACTGAGAACTCAGCCTTGTAACCACAGCTTAGCCTCTAACACTGAGAAATCAGGATAAGTTTCAATAAGGTCTTTAATAAAATTGAAGGTGTGTATCAACAGAATGCCACAGCTTCTGGAAGCACCACAGCTGTACGTATTTTCAATGTAAAGCATTATTGGCTTCGAATAATATAATTGAAGTATAAGGAGGAAAGATGTTCCACTGAAAAATGTATTTTTAGCTTCAAAGAAACTTAAACAGAAGAGGTAGAAAACATTAGGCCACTGATGGCCTTCTCCAGAGCCCTTAGAAGTCAATGGGAAATGCTGGATTGAATGCAATCAACCACAGCAAATGTGAAACCTTGGTATGAAAATGCCCTCATAAGCAAAGAGATATGATGTCTGATGGTTGTGCATGCCAGAAAATTACTTTCTGTGGGGATTCTTAAAAACATTGCTTTTTCCAAAAATAAATGTAAAAAACATTGCATGCTATGTTTTATACCCATTTTCCAGGGTCCAGGCCTTTAACTGCAGGCCGGTGATTCAATTGAGAGTGAGGAATTCTAACATGTGTTCACACATTTCTCTCAAATTTTTGAATTCTTCACATAACTGAAAAAATACCTAAGTTTAAATTACTCTTATGTATTCAGGCAGTCTCCTGAAATGCATTGTCATTGTGGGCAAGCTCCTGCAACTGTTATTGCATGAAGTTACTCTTTATTTCAGTTCACATTGTGTTAGTATTTCATTTCTAGAACTGGTTCAGACCTACATATTTTGCTGTATCTAGTAGTGAAAATTCCAATTAGGCAAAGGGGATGAAAGAACCAATATTTACATTGACAGAGGAATGCAGGAAGGTTTCCTTCTTGTAATACTTGGCTGTAGTGAGTTTTATTAACCTTTTATTTCACTGCTGTAGCCAGGTGACACTGGTTATTCCCTGCACAATCTAAATTAAACAGCAGCTGGTTGGCTCCTACATTATTCTGTATAAGTATTTCAAAATTCATCCGGGTGTATCACTTTCCATATGTTTCACGCTGAATTTTAAGCAGAGGAATGTCTGTCTCAGCCTAGATACTTCCAGTCACACCTTCCCAGTATAGAAAGTCCTGGTTAATAATTTAATCACGAATATACTTTTTCTAGATCTCCTCAAGCATTGACATTTGCTCTTGTTCTTCCCAATTCTTTAGACAAAAAAAAAAGCGGGGGTGGGGGGGGGGGGAATATTTGCCCCTATTTGCCCCTTCTGTCAGAAGCAAGACCATAGCAGCAACATTAAATAGCCAGCAAATATCCTATATACTAGGGGAAAATTCATTCTCTTTTTTTTTTCCCCCCCTTAAAAAATGACATTTTTAGTGTTTACAGGTTACTCTTGCCCTGATTAGACACAGACCTTACTGAACTCATTGAACATACCCAGTAAGATCTCATTTGTCAAGATTAGAGGTGAAAGCTTAGAAAATGGAGGATTTTAATAAAGTCAGCAGCAAAAGGCCAGAAGTGTCTTTGTGCTCCCCAGGCAGTGGGATAGTGAGCCATGCTGTCCAGGTGAGAGGGGCACATACCTCTTCCCTGTTTTCTGTGCAGTGTGAACACACTCCTGTCTGCTCCTAAACCCACAGCTTCAGGTTCTCCTGTTTCAGCAGAATACGTAGGATAGCTTTGGCTGATATTTTCTCATGCTGTCTCATGGTTTTTGTGGGCTTTCAAGGCTATTCAGCATGAGAGAAAGTAAATGATGAAGCTTTCCCTAGAAGGGTGTTTCTTTTTCCCAGGGTTACCTGTGTCACATAGCAGATTAATTTGAAGAGGCAGTGGAGCCATAGTAGCTAATTTGCACAATGATGAGTGAACATTTGATTGTTTCTTGTTCCTCTGATGAATCATATAATTATTTAGTTTGGAAAGGACTTTTAAAGATCGTCTGGTTCCAACTCCCTGCCGTGGGCAGAGACACCTTCCACTATCCCAGGTTGCTCAGAGCCCCATCCAGCCTGGCCTTGAACATTTCCAGGGATCCAGGGGCAGCCCCAGCTTCTCTGGGCAGCCTGTGCCAGGGCCTCAGCACTCTCACAGGGAAGAATTTCTTCCTAATATCAAATATAAATCTATCCTCCTTCAGTTTGAAGCCATTCCCCCCTGTCCTGTCACCACAAGTTCTTGTAAAAAGCCCCTCTCCATCTCTCCTGTGGGATCCTTTCAGGCGCTGGAAGGTGCTTTAAGGTCTCCCCAAAGCCTTGTCTTTTCCAGGACGAACAACCCCAACTCTCTCAGCCTTTCCTTATAGGAGAGAGGCTCGAGATGCTGAGAGGGCTGTGATTGTGCAGCCCAGCTGAAGAGAAGGTTCAGGGGGTTCTTGTCAATATATTTAAATATCTGGAACAAGGTACAAAGAAAACAGTGGCAGGTTCTTTTCAGTGATGCCCAGTACCAGAAAAGAGGCAGTGAGCACAAACTAAAGCACAGGAGGTTCCCCTTCAAGAGAGCAGAAGCTTTTTTATTTTGAGGGTGACATAGCCATGGCACAGGTTTCCCATTGAAATTGTGGAATCCCCATCCTTGGAGATATTAAAATTCTTCTGGGCACAGTGCTGGGCAGTCTGCTCTAGATAGACTTACTGTTTATAGCCCTTTTATTGTTAAACTTTGGAACTTTGAGGTTGTTTTCCCCCAACAGGTCCCATACAATAAAATAAAATAAGATAAAGTATAGCTTTTCCTTTTTTTTCATTTCTAGAATGGACTTTTCTGATTTTAATTTTTCTCAGTTATTAAATTAGGAGTGTTATAGTTGGTCTATCAGTCTATGAAATTTCAGAAATGAAGCTTATTCAGCTGCAGGTCTGTTACATCAGCAGAGACAATGGCAGTACAATAGTATCTCTTCTTGGGCTGTAACGTGATTCCTGAGCTTGATCTGTAGCTCGCTGAAGATAAATGGAGAATGCCCACTGAGTTTATTCAGACCTGAATGGGAATCTGAATTAAATTCAATGCACAGAGAAAGATAACATTTCTTCTTCTTTTTTTTTTTTTTTTTTAATCTGCAGGACTTGAAATTCATCTAACAGCATTGCCCACTGAGTAAAAGGCACTTTTCATTTAGCAGCTTTTAGGTGCATAGCCTTAAAAAGAATATAATTTATTTTATCGTTGCTGGTTAAATTACTCAGCTTATGATGCTTCTGAATGTGAATGTAGAGAGTCTAGTTGTTAACTTTCTCACAGTATTTCACAAAAATTTAGCATGTATTTCATGTGTCAGAGACATCTAGACTGGATGTTTATTTTTTTTACCTGAGTAACTTCTGAGTAATTTGTAAGAAGCGATAAACACTGAGGTTAGAGTCTGTAAAATACCACGGCATAAAGCCGCCAAGCTCCTCATTACGAAGTTCAGCCTTGTATTTGTGATACATGTCTCAGTTCTATAATGGTTTCAGTCTACAGATTTGAAAATGCCTAGAAGACTTTATCAGCACCTTATCTGTTTCAGTGCATCCTATGTTTTGCTAAAATATGTCTGCCTCAGTTGATATACAGCCTAAAGGCCAATAGAGTATCTTTTCGTTTGGAACAAGTTCTAAAATTTAAATCAGGAAAAGACCTCTTCTGCATTTTCTGTCAACTTTAGAAAAAGTCTATAGAAGAAATTACATAACCTAGATTCACAGTTGCAAAAGGATTAATAGTAATATTTTGTATTCAAGGGGACAAGGGAGATTGGTGTTATATAATATTTCAAAGCTGCTGAACAAAGCAACTTGATAGTGGAGGTAATATGTAGTGAAATATCCAAGATTTAAAGAAACTGATGGAATGGTGCGGTTACAGTCACCAGGAAGGCTGCATCTCTAGAGATAGCCTTAGAAAGGAACTAGGCCATCAAACTGAAGCTCTCAGCTTCATCTTTAATAGATAAGAAGCTCTTTTTGCAAAAATCAGTGTAGCACAGTTAAATTGGGGCTCTGGTAATTATAGTGGCTGAAGTTCCCCTGTTAGGGATCTCTTCCATGCTTTCTCCTATTTATCCTTGTGCTGCCCTGCTCTCCTGTCCTTCTGCCTTTTTCTTTCCGCTCTCCAAAACAACACCTGAGTTGGCTGATTAGACATGGCACCCAAGAAAGCCCAATAAGGGGCATTATGGTCATATTTAATATCTAGAACAGTAACAGCTAAGGTATATGAACTATCAACAGCAGTCCCAGTTTTTGCAAGGTTTCTTTAAACTGTTTTTTCAAACAGCCTTTGATAATAGATTTACATGTAGCTTATGGGATCTGGGTTTTTAAGCCTAGTGTGGTCAGGAAGCACTAATGAAGTTTTGGAACCCACCTGCAGTATTAAAAGCTCTGCACATCCTTAAAAAAGAGGGACTGTTGTCATAATACTTACTGAGCCCAGAACATAAAGCAGAGAATGTAGAAGAATTACAAGGGAAGATCAGTGCAAAAGTGAAATACTGAAAATCAAAGAAAATATGTGGGAAAAATCCCCAGAGAAGGAACAGGCATACTGCTTCTGTTGCTGCCTTTTCTGATAAAAAAGAATAATAACCATTTTTTACTTGATTTCTACCTGACAAGATGACAAAAGAGCACTTGGAATGACCATGACAAGAGCCTATGTGCCCCAAACACTTACTAATTCATGTATTGATTTGTTTAGAAAAAAAACATCTAAGCCTTTCTTATGTCTGGTAAATGTAAATCAGTGACTTGAATTAGCAGCTGCATACTCTTATGTGCATACAGAGATGTGATAGTCATAACTAGAGGGATTTTCAGCCTTATTACTTTTTATCTCGTTTGGAAAAGTATAAATTGGGTGAGGAAACTGCGGTGAACCTTATTAAATACCTTCCCTATCCCCATTGGTTGCCTTAAGTGCACAGTAGTTCTTTTGTGTTGCTGCAAGAGGGATGAAAGATTTAGAAGCTCAAACTTGTCCAAAAGGCAGCAGGCACATGCAGGTCTGGAGAGGGTGCTTTCTCACTTGTAACAATGCCAACACTTTATTGTGATGCCTTGGAAGCATCTCTAGGTATTGATTCTGAAAAAGGTTGGCACGGGTTCAGCCCTAGTGAAAGCAACAGTCAGCTTATCCAGCTTGCTTTTGAGGACTTCAGCCATCTATGAAGAGAGCAGGTTTTGCATATCTGGATGAATAATTCCTGTACAGCAAACTGTACAGGAATGCTTAGCTTAATCCCACAGCTACTAATCTAATATATATTTCACAGTGAACACTTCTTTTTTTTTCCCTCCAGAATGGATGTTCAGTGACTTCTTGCTTTGGGATTCAGGTTTCAACTTTAAACAACTGATTTTTATTGCCGGAGAGGCTGTCAGCCCTTTCATTATCAGGCACAGGGACTGTCACACGCTCCTCCCATTGCGCCTGTGGATCTTTTCCCTTCTCCGGCTCATGCTGCGTAACCTCCTTTCCCTCCTACGTCACAGGCACTGCAATCCTTTTCCTTTTCTGTTCCCTGCCCCGCAATAATCTCCCGCTAACGCACCAGCTCTCACTAAGAGAATAAGCCCTGCCAAGGCTCAAGCAGCTTCCTGAATAATACCACATGATGGGAGATTACCTGCTTAAAATATAGTTCAGTCTTAGCGTTTTCTTGCTCGTTGTAATTCAAGCCCTTCCTTGCGGGCTGTGACATGTCCCAAATCCCCGCCTCAGGCCTATAACCCCATGACCTGTTGTTTAGGATGATCTGTCTCCGTACTGGACTTCCCACGAGTCTCCAGGCTGCTGGGAGGCACATGCCTCCTGATGTGCCCTCAGCTGCCACGGATGGCATGTTAGCACATCCCTCAGTGAGGACATAGGCTTCAAAATAAGGCTGTGCCTTGGTGCTAAGAGCCCCCACCAAAATCGCAAAGTTCTAAGCAAAACAAGTCACACTTTGCAGTCCTTCAGTCCTAAAATGCAGCTGGTTATTCACCTTCTCGTTTACTTCTGTCATGTTGTGTGTGTGTGTATCTGTGTGTTCATGTTTGTCTAGCTGAGAAACTCACAGCGCTTCCAATAAATATGGGAAGTGTAAATCTTTACGCTGAGTTTCTGGAAATACAGCAAGCAGGTTGATGCATGTGAATATCTTAGTGTACACTGAGAATGGGGTGCCTGAATAGCTGTGTCACATAAAGTCTAAGTTTGTGTGCAAGTACTGGGGTAGATAGGTGTTGTTTCATAAATTTTTTTAGTCCAGAAACAACTTTAGAAATTGGATAAAATGCTTCTTTTCACCTCTCACCATTTTTTAAACTGTTACTTTGCCCTGGACTTTGACTGCATGACGCATCAAAGCATTACTACAGAATTCTGAAACTTAAGGTATCTGCTTGCCAGGCTTCAGAGATCCATAAAACACTATTTTCTTCTTCTGCAAAGAATCTTATATGGGGGTTTTTTGCTTGTTTTCCTTTTTTTTTTTTTTTT
>VZTI01001640.1:1068407-1113346 GCA_013397865.1 Struthidea cinerea | reverse complement strand
TTTTGGTTTGGTGGTTTGTTTTGTTTTGGTTGGTTGGTTCCTTTTTTTACTGAAATAGAGTTATATAATAAAAGCAAAGTTATGCAGGATGCCTGAATCCACTATGTGCTCTCTTGCACATCTTTGAGAGGGTGTTTTGCTCAGTGATATGCTAGCTGTAAAAAGAGGGTATTAGTTCTTGCCTTCTTCAGTAAGTCTATTTGAGGCAAGATAAATGTGAAGGGATAATTATACATTATTACTGTGATAACACTGTTCTTTTTAATGTATGTTTTCATGCAAGACTTCCTAAAAATCTTATTGTTATTTCACTGAATCATTCATTAGCCTTTTCCCTGTTAAACTATGGGGGTTTTTTTATTTTTTTACAAGACAGTGTGATTTTAGTGACAAAACTGTCTTTCTGGTGGGGACTTTCCACCACTGCTGAATTGGAGAGAATAGGTTTCTTTCTGAGCATGCTTTTCTTGGCAGGCTCAGGTGGATACAATCTTGAATTACAGAGAAGAGTCTTAGGGAGGAATTAATTTTCTTTTTATTTGGTTATCTAAAAATTTGCTGTCCAGTCATAGTTAATTGTGCAGCTAAATATTTTCTAGTGAGTATTGACAGTATCAGCTGTCAGTCTTCCTCATAGTCTGGTCGTGCTTTTTGAGTCTGCTATAGAAACACTTTCAGTGATCCAACATAATGTATGTTTTCACACATGAAAAGAATGAGTTTTCTTTCTATTGCGGGGTTGTGATTTTTTTTTTTTTTTTTTTTAACCGGGGTGTACAAGTTTCTGTATTTAAAAATCATAAGTGGTTTTGGAGGTAGTAGAAATAATTCATCACAAGCAATGAAGTAAGGGAAGTCTAGAGCATAAAATTCTTTCTTCTTGTGATTTCATTTTGTTGGTACCAAGAGTATGGCTAGCCAAGAGAAAATTATTCCTGCCCCATTTCATAGCTACAAACAACTGAAAAATCAGTGGCATTTATTCACAGACCTGGAGAGAATACTAGGCAGTTTTGTTTGGATGTATTTTCTGAGATGTAAAAGCTTTTAGCTGTATTTTGCTCTAAGTTTGAGCTGCGGTGAGTTAGTTGTAAGGCCATCAGGTAGCAAAAGGTCAAAAAGTGAGGTTTGTTCTGTCTGTTGGTGTCTCCAGACTAGAACATGGTACAATTCAGGACACCAGGGTTAAGCTGTAGTGTCATGAGGCAGAAGCTGGACTGTGGTCTCTCTGCAGTGCTGGGTTTTATTACCCTGAGTGGGACTGTATGTGAAAGCCCTGGCTTGTTTAAGCCTGGCTGACTCCTTTGAAGCACTTGTAGAACACTGACCATGCTTCTTTCAAGGTGCCACAGGAGCTTGCACTTGAATTTTATGGACTGTTAGGCGCAGAAGCTTGATCATCCTCTCTGACAGATGTATGGAAACTCCACAAGTTCAACATATTTTCTTCTTCATTTTAGATGGCAAAATATGTGGCACAGGAAAGAGCTGCAGGTTGAATGATTCATAACCATAAGAAGTCTCTGAGATCTATTTTTCCTGACTCCTACTCCATGGCCATGTCTTCCCTTACTCCACTATCACACTGTCATAATGTGCATGCAGGCTTTGCTATTGAGACAATGCTATTATGAAAGAAATCCAGTTAGAAAATGGAAATCCTCCCCTTTAACCCTGTTAGAAATTCATATGAAAGGTAGTGAGAGGCACTGTAACACCTGTACCATAAGTTTTTTAAAATCCATTTTATTCCTGGATTTATTGAGAAATGCTATCAAGTAGATTTGAGATGAACAAGAGAAAAGGTAAGAAATTATCAATATCACTTTAGGCCAGTCAGTTCTTAAGATCTTGATTTTCTGAAAGACATCTGGAACGTTACTTGAAGTCTGAGTTTTTAAACTAGATTTTTAAATTTTAGATTTAAAAGGAGCCTGAGGCTGCACTCAGCCAGGGGCTGCAAACACCACCATGCATGTTTAAGGTGCTGCTGCCCATCGCAACCAAGCTGAATCAGAGAGCAGAGCTACCTCAGAAGGGGTGTGAATTCTCCTAAATTGCCTGGGTATAAAGTTAGCTGGATTGGCTTAAACTGCTGTTGAAAGCAGTTTAAGCATTAGAGAATCATGCTTATGTTACTGTGATGCAAGTCATGGGAGACAGTTTAGTGTTTATGAGACATCTGAAATACATTTTAAGCAAATTAATAAAAGCAAAAACAATAGTCATTAAACTTCTTAGCAAGTATGCAGAGTGTACCAAAGACTTCATTAATTGTCAGAATTATTTTTGTGCTGTAGTGATGAAATATTCAATCAGGATTGGCAGGAACAGTAAACTACTGCGGGATTGCAATGGAATTTCTACAAATATGTATATGGCATCTAGATTTATACCAAATGAGTCCTTCCTTGTTGATGTTACCATGATGAACACCAAAGTTATTAATAAAGTTCAGACCAACTCTGAGACAGTGTCAGCAAAAAGAAGACAATTCAGTACCAAAAGATGATTTTCAATATGAAAAAAATCTGTGTCCCCCCCTAAAATTCATATTAGCAAGTTTATAAGGAGATGACTAAAACTGAAAAGCCCAGACCGGTCTCTTAAAAATGCTGCAGGCTGATCCTTTCTGGTGAGGGGGACGTAGGCGTCTGTGCTGTTCGAGGGGCCCTCTGCATGGACAGAGGTGGGAGCTGTACACTCTGTTCAGCAGGACCAAATTTGCATCCACCCAAGGACCACTGGCAGCATCGTTATGTACAAGGAATGCATTTCTAAATTCTGCCAAATATGGGTTCCTTATAACTCAAATAACAGGAAAAAAACCCCAGCCCAGACCTTGATTCAATAACTGTGCAGATGGCACATGTGGGTAGCACATGAGAAAGTTTTTCTTATGAGTTTCTTTGCGTATCATCCCCCTATAGACTTTCTTTTACCTCAGTAGCCTTCTCACCTTTGCCTCTAATTTGCTGCAGTTTATTTAAAGGATTAAATTTAATTGGAATAAGTGATTATCTGAGGATTTGTTTTAAACTATAACCTAAGAAATTTGCTTGTGTGAAAATGAAGTGTGTTTTGAAAATATGATCACATATTTAAATTACTGACAAATGTTATTAGAATTTCGTGGAGTCATGTGGCAGATAACTGATCAGTTCATCGATGATGATGAACTGGTGGGGCTACCACAAACCAGAGATATCCACTGGGCATCATGTGGTGCTGTAACAGGAAAGACAATGTTTTGATGTTTGTTGTTTGCTAGTAGAGAAGTGCAAGGATACAAGAGAGTTTGATCCAATACACTGAGGGGATGGTTACAGATAAAGAGATATGGAACAGGTGACAGAATTTCAGTCACTTTTCCTGCCCTGCGCCTGAAAACACATCCTCTGCAGTGGCACCCAATGCAAGGGGGAGGGGGTGCTCGGGAGGCTGGCTCAGGGTCAAGGGCTCGGCTCGGTGTGTGCTGTCTCATCCCAGTTCACAGAGTGAACATCCTGCCACTGCTGATGGTCAGGTCACCATGACCCCAGCCTCTATTTATTGCCACGCGGTTTTGTTTGCTCTGGAACCATGTGGGCATGATGCATGTGATCTGCTGCTAAAAGGAACAATTGTATAGGTTGAACCCCGTTGTGTCCTGACTGGACACTGACCCAAGCATCCACTTTTTCCCTGCCATCCTCTGCTTGGTTATTTGGGCTCCTCACACTGATCAGAGTGTGGATCTGTGACCAATAAACTCATAGCTACCCTGTTGTGGTCCCACATTTTACCTGACAGTGTGGAACTGCACAACGTTTTCTGGGAATCTTTTCACCTACACCCAGCATTCTCAGAATACAGCATTCCTGACAATTTTTTTCCATTTTTCTGATCACCAGTGAAAACTTAGCAGCCTCTATAATGGTGAGTGTTGGGAGCTAAACCTCTCCCCAAAGCGAGCTGCCAGGCTGGGAAAGCATAAAGGACAACTGGATAAACTACAGTAAAACAAACACCATGATCCAATTATGGTACTATTCTAGGAATATGTACTGAAACATTTTTAACTATGTTACTGGAAAATGAAGGTGAATATCCAGAGATGGTAGAACTTAACATGCAATGAGTACTTTATTTAGTGGATGTAAATATTTTCTGTCCATGGAATAGCTCAGTGAAATCTGTGATGTCCTTTAAGGCATTTGTTGTTTAGAATTACTTGACAAAGCATAACTTCAGTGTTTCTCATTACTTAAGATTCTCAGAAATTAAGCTTTCAATGAGATTTTCAGTACTTTTTTCTGAAGTCCTGTTGGTTACATGTGAAAGGTAAATTATGCTATATTGAATTATCCTCTGATCAGACAGCTCGTGCAGGCAAGACACTCCCCCACGCTTGTAAATTTTTTTTTTTTTGTCTGTAAAACTGTTTTCCCGGTTATTTAAGCCTGATTTCATACGTAACTGTACAGTCTACACTGCACAAAAATTGAATTGGAGTAAATTTTAAAACATTTTGAAAGAGTAGCAGGTTTAACCCCCGTCCAAAAAATCTCCTGAACTTCACTCTGTATAATAGGAAATACAGTCTGGGGCACAGAGGAGAAGCAAGATATGAGACAGATCATCATAAGCTCCCATCAACAGCTCTAGACCCATTGCTGCAGTTCAGCCAGAGGGACAATGTTAGTACACTGGAGCTATTTCTGAACCAGCAAACAACTTTCCAGCAAAATCCAAATTTTCTCTACATATGATTTTGGTTTTTTTCAGAAAGTTTCCTTTCTTTTGAGAAACTGGAAACATGACTTGCATCTGCATTTTTATCAAAGGTGATGTCTTTCCATGGAAGGAAATCGGCTTCATGGTCATGGTGACAGGGCCTTCCTTATGCAGACTGCAGGAAAAAAAGAGGTGCTAACTGAGTTTTCAAGGTTGCAAAGCTGCTCTATAAAATCCTTCTTCATTTCAAACTGTAGTGGAGCTCCAACCGCCCAGCTGTCTCAGCAAATTCGCAGCTGAAAGTGGTCTGGTGCAGTTCTGCTACCTGCTGATGGTATAAAGACCTGCAAAAGCTTGGCTTAGCCACTTGAGCCAGTTCTGCCTCCCTGGGTGAAATCTACCAATGAAATTAATTCTCTAAGGAAAAAGAATAAATTATATTATTTGCACCAGAGATTCTACTGCAAAATATTAATGTAATGAAGTTTCTTCTCTAAATTACAGCATTGTAGTAATGAGAGATTGGTTTTAGACTACAGTCTTTGAAAATCAGCAATAATATTTTGTAAAATTGAAGCGTGAAGCCTTTTTAAGCAAGTTTCAGTCCAGAAAGGAGCTTTCAAAGGGCTTGCTTCACGTTGGGCCAGCTGACTAACAGGGTACCAAGCCCAGGACAGTAAACCCTGCTGTGAGGGAAGATGTATTGGATCAGGGTTGGGGTTATGCCGCTGTGGTTGCACCCCTCTTAATTCACCTGTATCATGGACAGAGCAAACTCTGTCCAGAGAATGGTGTGTGGACATAGAGTGAGATGCAGCTGCAACAATGTACTTTTGTTTTAGTAGAAGTAGGAGCACTAGAAATGTTCCCAGAGAAATACTGGAGTAGAAGGTATGACAGATGGGATGATAATGCATCCACTTCGAAATCCTACAATGTTTAGTGGTCTACAATGAAAATAATTTGACTCTAAAAAAATCAGATGTCAGTGGAATTTTTTTCCGAGTCACCCCATCCACTGACCTTTGCACTGAGTGTTCTCTATGAGCCTCTGAGATGGGGCACATGCAGCATGTGCAGTCCCATGTCATCTTGGTCATCACTCTCTGCTTGACATTTCTTGTGTTCCTAAGTCAGTATGTCCCAGATTAATGAGGCATTTGTTCTCAATCAAGAAGCTATTTAAGAATACACTTTTAATTATAAAGGGTTGTATATGATTAATTATTTCTACATGGCTTACTCATATTTTTTGGATAGTTCAAAGCAGATTTTTTTTCCCCGCTGGGTACTGCCCAAATCTTTTCAGAATTCATATTAGTTATCACCCAATAATTCATCGAAGTGAATTGTCTTCATGAGGTGCTGTGAACTTTGAGAAACTTGCCTGGAGCTCTTTGCTGTGATGACCTTCAATGTTCTTTGTAAAAGGAAAGAGAGGGCTAACACACAAGCTGGTTTCAAAAGAAGTGTGTTTAAGTTAATTTGTGGGGGTTTTTGTAAAACCCCATTGTTTTAGGACTACTCATCCCACAGTTGGTTCTGCTGAGAGTATATAGCTGTTTTTATACTGTTCTGTCCTCACCCTTCTCTTGTTCTGTGCTCATTCTTCTAAGTCAGATGTCTCTTTAGAAGAAACTGTGTTTCAATGGCCAGTACTTTCCAAGCTGGACCAAGTTGTTCCCTCCATGTGTGTTCCCTGCACGGGGGATGAGAGCTGTGCCATGTGTTTTCACTTGCAAAGCTAGCTCCAGACGTTTTTCACCCACTGAAGACTTTCCGTTTGTTGCTGTTCTTGAAAGGACAAAAGGCTTAGTGCTTTAGGGGTCTGGGTTTTGAGGGATTATTTGAAAACTGAGTTTTATGACCTTTTATTTCTCTTGGTGTCATAGGACATAATTTTGGCATGCAACTGTGAGCCTAATGGTGGTCAGCACACCAGAGGCTGAGCTCAGGAGATTCTGTACTTATATGGGAAGAAGAGATTTTCTCTCCTCTGAATAAGTAAAATTGACATTAATCCTACCATTCCTGTAAGATTTGTTGTTTGGGGCTACAGAGATTGCAAACGAATCACCTGCAGAAGGATTTGGGTGCAGAAGGGGAGGCTCTTTCCCTTTTCACATTACCTTTGTCTGCAGCTATCAGATAATCTGATCATTTCCTTACAAGACACATTATCCTTTTATTAAGTGGGTCCAGCCCAGTAAAATAATAGACATGAAAATGCGACAATAAAAGAATAGTAAGAGCCCAGAGTGCTTGTTAGAGCTGTCTGTAGGTAGTTTGCTCTTCACTGTGACTGAGTTTTTTCACAAGTTTCATGTGATATGTACCGTGGGCAGCTGACTCTTTCCATTTTAGATGAGCAGGGGCTACATTATGAGGCAAGATCCCTTTGTTCAAAAGGGCCCATTAGGTCTAAACTTAGGGGCTATAGCATCAGATTATGTGCTGTCTGTGGGTGGCTTTCTTGTAGCATATGGTGATTGAATCTATCTTCTCTCCTTCTCTTCTCATACTGAATATGTCATGAGGAGCAGCAAATCCAGAAGAGCTTTCTCTGTAGGAAAGACATTCAAATTACTTTGATTTTCCCTGGTATCTATCATGGCAGTATGTTCCTGCAGGGCAAGGGACAGAGCTTTGTCAGTTGGGCTTACAGTAAAAGGGCACAAGTGGTGCAGGATGACTTAGCAGAGAACGAAAAGGAGGAATAGCAAGTGAAACAAACCATAGCAGACTCCTGACAAAGCGTAGAGATGATGAAAACATCCGGTACCTGCCCCCCACCCCACCCCCCAGCACGGTGTGTCATTCAGGGCTCTTCTCCTTCAGGGTTCTTCTCGCCAGTGCCAGTTACTCATTTTGGAGAAATTTCAAAAGTTAGCACCTTTCCCTGTTCCTCAGTGGGGAGGTCACCACCCTTGATGCCAAGGCAACAGATCTGAATGTGTGATTGCATATAAACTACCACAGATTGTGGCTGATTTGTTTTAATTAAACTTCTGCATGGTGTGTTAATACACAGAGCAGGAGAATGAGACAACAGGAGGGTGGAAACACTTAACTGTATTGCCAGCCAGGAGGGCAGGTGGGAAATTTAATCCTCTAGTCTTCCCAGTGCAACTTGATGGTGCTCTTGGGTCGGAGCTCTTGTTCTAGAAAGCACTTGTCCTACCCTGGTTGTCAGAGGGTGAATTTTGCTCTCAGAAGTGCTTTTGTATAGATGTGTGCCTGTGGAAGGGGTGACATGACGGCAGGAATGAGTAAAGAAACACTGTGAAGTACTGGTTTTGAACTCTGTGGCTACAAATGCACTATCAAAAAAACCCCAACAACCCAGTTTCAAGAGTACAGTATGTGTTAGCAGTTTTGCATGGGAAGTCTCTTTCACTGCAAAGAAAAGTAATTTTTTAGCCTGAAGGTTAAGACACAGCAGAAGCCTGTTTAAGTTAGGCTGTAGAAACATGGATTAGCTATAGTTAAAGACAAAAGGGCATATGTGAAGACTGATAGAGAAGCAAAAGTAAACTAGAATAGTTCATATCTCACTGAATCTGAAAGTGTACGCTCCATTTAAAATGATAATTTATGGAGGTCTGATTGCCAGGTATTCAATTTGGTCCTGGAATCACTTGAACTCAGACTGTATTTGTGAAACAGTCATGCCTTGCACAAATATTGTCAGTGTCAGCTGTATTGAACTGTCTGTGCTTTTTTTTGGTATTAAGCATAATTATAATTAGTTGAGTAAAATGGCAATTATGTCCAAAAGGGACCTCTTCCAAAAAAAAATTATGCAATGCTACCTATTGCAAGTCCCGTAAATGGCTCCATAATCAGATCCAGTCATCCTTTCCTCTGTCTGGCCCGTAACCTACAGAATGGCCCGTAACCTACAGAATCTGTTGTTAATTTGTGAGTTTGTGGTCTGAATGGAGCTTGCTGAGAGGGTCATGCAGAGTTAATGCCAAGCACTCCCTTCAGAGAGCCTGGTGAAAACACAGCAGGGCTGGCCCAACTAGACCCTGGCCTAAGGTCACCGTCTTTAGCTGAACTTTGGAACCATTGGACCTAGTAAAGTACTTCTGCCAGAATAGCAAACATTTCCTGCTGAACTGAACTTGAAAGGGCTCAAGAGCTGGTCATGTAAAGGAGAGAGAAAATGTTTCTCGGAACAATCAAGAAAAGCTTATCTTTGCTCTGGTCTTCATCTGACAGTGTAAACAAGGGACCAAACTGATAAAGAAGAGATGCTTGTATAAATGCTTGATGAATGATAGGTTAAATTGAATATCAGGTCATGCAAAGTCTCTAGCAAAATTAAAAACTGAAAGGGCAATTTAGAAACCTGCAGGTTTGCAGGTTTGTTGCAAAGTGCATTTTATAGACACAGTAGTGAACATTGTTCTCTGAGAAAGGTCTGGAAATGCAAAGTGTGGGTTACATCCCAGTTAAAAAAATTCTAGAGTTGACCTAAATTTAAAACCTCGTTTTTCAAAACTGAGTAGTCCTCCCAAGCATGGGTCAGGTGGAGTAGAATGATCTTGAGTTCTGTTCTGAGAGTGAGATGGGCAGACCTAAAGCATTCCAAAGTGAGAGCTCATATCGATTTTGCTGAGGTTTGCATCAAAGACCAGGGTCACAGGTATCGGTCAGAGCAACACTTTCAGGTGCACAGTGAGGGCTTTTTGCTTGTGGGTACAGCAAGGCTGAAATGCTGAACTTCAACTTCTTCATAAATGAAGCAGGACTGGGAAATGAGCTGTTCTGGGAATATTTGAACTTTAATAAGCTGGTCTTTAATAAAAAGGCCTCTCACACCATTGCAATCCAAAACTCACATTTTAAGAGTTTCCCTAAGGAAGGCCCAAATTAGAATTTGTTGTTTTTAAAGATTTTCAAATTTATGCATAGCAATCTATTATCTTCCAAGCCAAGGGTATTTCCTATTTCAGTTGCATAAATACTTATCCTGGCCATTAGACACGGGACAAATACTAAAAACAAAAGTAACCTTTTTGTTGGTTTTTCCTCTGTTTGGAAACCTTTGACCCACACCGATTAATATCGGACACTTTGCACCTATTGAATACCCCCCAGGGAACTCCCATAGCTCAAATCTCTACTGTTCTATAAAACCAGATATATTTTAGATTACCTGTTTTTTAGATTTTCTAGCAGCATAGTTTCCAAAGGATCAGCAGGGGGATCTTTGTCTTTAGAGAATGAAGATAGTGAGAACACCTAGACTTGACACGTTCACCATTGTCAGAACTGTGAACCCGAGCTTGTGTGAAATAAACTGTGCAAAAAGTCCTGGTGGAGAAACATCTGCCGCAAATGTTTCAGTAGGGAAAAGATACGGTCTGCCTAAAAAATGTAGCACAAATTCACAAATGCAGCATGTTGCTGTTTAACAGATATACGTGGCCTTAGGGACCCATGTGGCTCCACTACTCGTCCAAAGTTCAAAATAAAGGGAAAAATAAGTTTTGACAGTCACTTCTGAGGGAAGTGATAACAGATCAAAGGACTTGCTTTTATTGCGATATTTTCATCATTATGGAAAAGAATCACTTTGGACTTTAGCTGCTGTTTGAAATCTTTACCTTTTAATAAGTGAACTCTGTAAATGTAGCTCAGAGAACAAAGGTTCCTCTTTTACAGTTAAACTTTTAACCCTTGAGGTTGAATTGGTGGAGACCAGAGGGAAAATCCACTGTGTTTTCACTGAACTTTTTACCCTTTGAAAAAAGCTGAACAAGTTTAAAGTTCATACACTGAGCAAGAGGTCTCTACTGGGGATTTCTGGTATTATTAACTTCCTGACCTCAGATAATTAAAAGGGAAGAGTGGAGGCAGTGCAGACTTTGACTCAACTTTGAACTTTTAACCTCTTGAGGAACGTTTTTAGTGTTCAAGTGGTACACACAGTAAACTCTCTTATTAACTTTCTTTAACCCACGGACACGAGAACTGTCAGCAGGCCGAAATTATCCTTTGTCCTTTATGTCATATTTCTATTTGTGTAGCAGCTAAAACTCTGGGGGGATATTGTTTGGATACAAAAAGTGACAGAGACAACTCTTTTCCAGGAACTGGCAAGTACAGTAGACAAGCAAAGGGAGAAGCAGCCGTGAATCTGTCGGGCACTGCAGCGGGGTTTGTAATTCAGGCTGTGCTGGGTTTTACCTTTAGGACATACACCAGTGTCTTAGTGTTGCCCCTCAGCAAAATTTTCCTCACAGAATGGAGGTGTTTTATCTCTTTCTCCAACTGGGCTTTGCTTCCTCAAGCATTTAAAATGGTGATACTCAGCAGCCCAGGAGATGATGGATTTATTGACTAGGAAATAATCAAACAAGTAGCATTGTGAATTCTGTATTTAAGGACATAAACTGTACTTCTTCATGGCTACAATATAAATGAAAGGGAAAAAAAATCTTTGCTTCTTGTCTCAGCAAGATGGGGATTATCTGTGATCAATTGTTTGTCAGGGATACTATTTACTATGAACTAGTCTGGGGAACAATGTGGGAAGCTGTAAAATTTTTGCTTAAACTTGCCAGCATTAGTGTTATTTGGGTGCAAAATAGAATTATTGTGAATCCATGTAGTTAGAGGTAAAAGAACTTAGCTGAAAAAGCCAACAAAGAATATTGGATGAAAATATTTCCTGAAAGAGAAAGCTGTAAGCTTCTGGGACAAAACGCCAATATCCTCTAGATTTTTTAACCATAAGAAAGGAAGAACACAAGTGAGTTTATGTCTTATGGTTCCCTAAACGTTTATTGCATATTATGGTGTGTCCAATCATAGCAATTTTTTGTCATCTCCACTAGGAACTCAACAGTGTTCAGTGTAAATTGTAGCATTCATTTCAGTTTTCTTTAGCTGCAGTAACACAATAAGAAAAATAATGCAAAATGTTTTTTGGAAGCGGATGTGCCAGAGCATGAAATTGCTTTATTAAGATTATTAGATTAGCAGAAAAATCTCGAGGCAAGCTAGTTGTTGTGGCAAGTATGGATGCATGCACCTTGAAAGTGTTGAATTTGGAAGATTTTTCAAACCTCTTGATTAAAGTCAGCTGAACACCAAAAAAAACCCCACACAAATCAAATTGTTGTTTAGGGGATCATCCCCTATGTCCCAGAGGAAAAGAACTCTTGAAAATTTTGGCAAAAAAGTGCCTCTACCTGAAAAGGCACTAATCAGCCTGGTTTTCTATTGTTTTGCATTGCTTTTCTACTGTTTAAAAATCTTGTCTACATTACCAAGTAGTGTGGTGCAATTCAAATAGGTGTGTGAAGTGAAACTCTCAGTGTGCCAGAACCCGATGTTTGTGCTGTATTAGTCAAAAACCGTAGTGGAGGGAAGACCACTCGAGTTGCTACATATAAGAAAATTAATAACACTTCTTTTTCTCAAACATAGATTTAAACACGGATTTTGTCATGTCCTGGATGGGGACATGGCCACCTCTTCAGGGCATGGTGAAAGGGAGATTGGGATCTGCTTGTAAAAGCCAGCTTTCTACTGTTCCACTTGCAGAGTAGAGCAAATCCTTTCCTTGTGCCTTGGCCTGGGAGGAGAGCATGAAAATCCATGGCAGAGCCTCATGCTCGGCTGAGCTGGTCCATCCCCTGCTGCACCAGCAGCATCAAGCAATCCATAGGCTGTGCAGGATTTCCCTGCTCCCTTTGCAGCTTTGAGCTCTGAAGGTTTTCCAGATTTTCAGCTGCAAGGTAGGAGGCTTCAAAGTCCGGTCACTAGGTCAAAGTGGGCATTTTTCCATGTGGATTGCAAAAAGAACTCTTAGAACAAAGGCTCAAGTCCTCCAGACAAGCTTAAATCCATGCTAAAAAGTATGAGGTTAATAAGAGCATCTATCCTAGCAGGTTACCCAGATTTTATTTGTTTTTCAGCACAGACACAACAGTGTGTTTTTCCCCGATCCAGATCACTGAACTGCTTTAGTGCAGAGTTTTTTCCAAAAAGCATTCAGCTTGCAGTATATGGTTGGCACAGAAAATTTCAGCTGGAGCTAGACAGGAGAAGTTTGGCAAAGTTACAGGCAACTGATAGCAGGGTGTTTATCATAACAAGCATTGGGAACCTTTGCTACCAGCCCCTCCTGCAGCCTCACAGTTACCACATGGAGACAGAACATGCAAAATCAGCGTGAGTGTGTTTGCATGTGAGCGCAGGGATGGATGGGAAGTGTCCACGTGCACATGAGTTTGTGTGTACTGCACATACTGGGCTCTTCAGGACGTAATTATATGATGCAGAAAGATATTGTTGGGACAAAACTACACTGTTTTGGTTTTGTTTCCTGAGTGGAGCATACAGGTATTATGGAAAGAGATAAAATAGAAACCAAATATTTATTATCGTCTTTATTTAAGCGGAGAGCAAAAGTTAAACTGTTTCAGTATGAAACCATGTCAGGATGAAGTTTTCAAACTCAAAGTGTTGTTGTCAATCCTGCACTCAGCCCCCAGGTCAGTACCTTTATCCCATGCTGAATATAGGTAGCTTTTTTTTTCGCTGCTTTCTGCATGGGTGTGTGATGAACAGAGTTTATAAAAATTGGACAGCAGAATTCTCACCTGGCCCTGCACATTGAAACCTGAAAGAGGAATCCTGGTAAATGTCACATCCCACACGCTCTGCCCTTGAGTCCTTCAAAGCCAAATGTCCAAGGCTGAAATGTATTGCGTGGAAGGAAGGAAGAGGAATTAAAAAACCTGCTCCAGCTTGCAAAGGGATTCTTACAGCCTAATTCTGGTCAAGGTGAGGGACAGAGAGGAGATGTAACTGAATTATAAACCCTGCTTGGGCATTCAGGGGGGATAGCATGCTACTTACTAGAGCCAAATGGGAAGGCCACCCCTAGCTCTAGGCATGTTAGTCAGGGTAAGAATAACAGCAGTGACAACTGGCAGCGGCCACATCCGTCCTTTCCTGGCACAGTTCTGCCCTGCCTGCAGCTGCCCTTGGCTGGTTCAAGCACAGCTCAGAGGGGCTGGCTGATGAGTTGAGGGCCAAACACCAATTCTGTAGTAGAACCTGATCCTATTAAAACTTCTCCTGCAAGATTCTTTCACTGATGGCCCTTGGCACTCCTTTTACCCCTCGCACCAAATGACCACGAGGCCTTGGGAAGACCCTGACTTACAGTGCCCAACAGGAGGAGGGGTTTCAGGAAGGAGTGCAAGGAGAAAGCTTTGGCAATAAAAAGGAGCCATACAGGAAATTCAGGAAGTGATTCCTTGGCATCCAGAAATCAGGCTCTTCTGAAGGCGTGTGTTTCATGTCCTCGTTGTGTTTCTTAAAGGCAAGCTTGGAAAATCTCACCTTGGCTCATTTTCATTCCTCAGCTGTTGCTCTCTTAGACTATGTGTAGGTCTAATAACATGGAAAGATTTGCCTGTAGTGACTGCTACTTATGCCAGGTTAGCTGATGGATGAGTGTGTCTGTTTTTATTAGTTTATGATTCTGCAGAGAAGACATCTGAATGTCCACAGGGATGAAGAAGACATGATCCCTGCTGAAAACTGCTTGCAATCAAATTCAGGAATTGATCATGAAGGATGACAGGACACAATGGTGAATAGATGTAGGCTGAGCAGGACTTTTATTAGAAAAACAAACTGCATGCTTATTAAAGCTTTCTTTATGGTGGGTTGGAAAAAGTTTTCAGTTTGGTTGGGGTTTTTTTCCATGAAAGTAGGTCTGTGGGGTTGATCCATTGCTACAGGTGTTAAAAATGATGTGCTTGAAGTTTGTGAAATAGCCAAGCAGACACTGGTGTACAAATCAAAGGAAACTTCAAATTTAAGATTGAAGCTCATCCTATAAAGCTGAACTTCTCATAAGCCAATGCCAGGGTAAACAAGTTCTCTCCTGTTTCTTTTTCTTTTCTGTGCCATGGTTGTACCTCCAACACTTTAACAGAAGATCATCCCACTCAGGTTACCAATTATGTTTCAGACCTTGTTGGCTAAGCTGGCTTCCGGCAGAGGAATCTTCCTCCCTTGCATGGTATTTTCTTGCCAGGGAAGAGCATATTACACTCCATTGGATAAACTGTAGAACCATACAGAAGGAGGGGCCCATTAATGGTCTTTTTTGTCCTTGTGTCCAAATTTCTTATAATTTGCTTATTCTTTTTTTCTCTCAGCAGTGGGACTTCTTTATTCTACACAGAGTAAAGACCAAAGCATGTTTTTGTATCATGTCTTGTGCCTAACCAAAGCCAGATAATGAAATGTATTCTCGTGTTCTTTGGTGCAGTTCCTCGGGTGGGGCCAAAAGACAGGTAACTTTATTTTAGAAGAATAACTGTTTAAATCCAAGGTGCTAGTGAACAGGAAAACAAATAGCAAAAGAAGTGTTCAGGCTTCAAATGAAGACATATTGAATAGAAAATGAATAAATCACAACTGATCAGATTTTTGTTCTTATAAAAATTTTGTTTGTTTCAGTCTCATCAATTTTTAAAAAAAGCATCTTAAGGCATAAGTGCATAGCCTAATTCAAATGATAAAATGCTAAAATCTTAGCCTAAAATCCCACTTTACTGGCCATAGGACCATTAGGACTGCTGGATACTGTACTAAAGCAATACTTGTTTGTATGTGTGGGGTTTTGGATGTTTATTACTATTCCCAAGGCTCCATTTTTTGACCTGCCACAAAAGTCAAATCAAAGCACAAAACAGTTGTCTGTGACCATGGTGAGGATACCACAAAATCAGTGGTCACAAGTGCTACAGAAAAGATTATATCAATTCAGTGTTACTGAAAAATTGCTGCTAGTAGCTCAGAAATATATGCTTTACTTCCTCATGTAAAGGACCCTTGTTATGTTCTGGAAATACATGGTTATAATGAATTAATGTTTATCCAGCATCACATATTGTCAAAGTCAGAGAAGAAAAACTGGTGTTTCTTAAGTTCTCACTATTTAAGGAAATTGAGGTAAATGGTAGTAAAAGGGAAAGTTCAACAAAGTTGAAAAGAGGAGCTGAGAGTCTGAGCCAGTGAAAGAACATCAGGAGTCATCATTTGGCTGGAGTTCTGGCTGTATCCCAGCTTTCCCTCCCAAGAAATGCAGATTCACTCTCCTTTTAAAGCACATTACCACCTAAGCAAAAAAATCCTCTACTCTCTGCTAGTCAGAGTTGTAAATTTGACATGCTTGCTTTGCTGGCAGATACACACCACATTTAACATTTAACAAAGTGCATTTGTGTTGGGCCATAAGATGTTTTTGTAAACAAATACCCTGTCCCCTGTAGAATGATAATTTTAGTGTTATGAGGGACTTCATGTTCTGTTTCTAGCCCTGATACACCTAATGTAAACACCCTTCCTATCTTGGGGTGACTTCCCAAGGAAGAAGGGAAGAACACAGAAAACACTGTATGAAAACTTTGTTAGGACCACCCCGAGCCTGCCTTTTCTCCCAGAGGTGATGGGCCCAGCCCTGCACCCTCCCTGAGTGTGCTGCCATTTTCTCCTTTTAGGGTAGCAAACCCTGATCTGTAAAGTTCATGGTGGCACAGGAGCCACAGCCAGTTCCAGGAATCTGCTGCCGCTCCCCGGGTCAGCCCAACGTTGCTTTCATCAGACGTGTCACTGCAATGGGGAGAACTTGTTATAACGAGTTTCAGGAGGCATTGACATAATCAGGTCAGCTGGAGGTGCATAAACAAGCGAGAAGGGAACAAAACCCATTGAGAAACGTGTATCTTTCTATCCTGTTCCTGGGAGACGTGAAGTAAAAAGCCTTTGCTCTCACCTGCTGGCATGGCATCCTTGCTTCTCCCTTTTCTCTTTTTGGCTGTAAGGCATTTTCTTCACGGCAACCTGACAATCCAAGGACATTTTCATCCATTTCTGGGATCTTAGGCAAATCTTCCCTTTCTTCTTGTTATGTTGTTATCATGGCAGGCAGATTTTTTCAATAGTCTGCTTAATGGTTATATACCCCCCACTGTGGGGATATCCATCAGTGAGACAGAGAGAGGACAGGGTCTCTCCAGAGGCTTCAGGGCCACTGGGGAGGGAAGAAAAGGGAATTTAGGGGAATATTTTATGTAACATGAACATCTAGAAAGCTTATGTCTCTGATGATGAAAACATTCCTGGGCTTTTGTATTTTTCTCCTCTTGTGAGCCAGTTGACAGTTATTCATGACAACCACGATCTGAACAGAGCCAGAAAAAATACCACATTATGTAATTTGCATCTGGAGATGGCACATGCTAACACGAACTTTGGTTGATTATAGAACAGTCTGCTATTGCAAATGAGGCTGAAAAATTCTTTTTTAGTTAAAAAAAAATAGTCTAAAGGCATTGAATTTACTGGAGAATCTTCTTTTCTGTTGTGACACAACAGATATCAGGAGCAGGGGCTGCAGTCCTGGCTGGAAGATGAAGCACGGTGTATTTACGGGGCATTTAGAGTACATACGTGCATGGCAATATTTAACACAATCTCTTGCCATATTACTATGAGGTAAGTGATTTAATGAAGGAGAAAGATGGCAGATTCTGTCCTGTTGCTCTTTCTGAGCAAATAATTTTTCCTTTGGAGGGAAAGAACTTGGAAAATGTAAAAAGGAGTCTTCATCAGTCCCACCTCCTTTAAACATCCAAATCAATAAACAAAGGAAGATAAGATAAGAGTGATATCTTGTGATAAGAGGGAAGTGGGAAACACATTTTGTTAATGAGAAAGCTGGATTTTTGTGACCGGCTGCAGCACCTGTGAGAACTCCTGGTTTAAAGGGACCAGTTTTAGGCAGCCCTCTTGGGGAAAGCTAGAGATGCTCTAAAAAGAAGATGCAGTTGGCAGGCTGGATACTGTGACCTTCCCTTTACAGCTGGAGACTGCCTTTGACAGTAGTGGGCGAAGATCTGCAGGGGTTTTGGATAAGACTGATGTCCTTGTAAGTACAATCTCCTGCTTCTGGCAAGAGAGTGGCAGTGTATCACTCTCTGTATTTGGATTATTACCATGCTTTCTACCTACTTACACTTCACTTGCAATTTTGGATAAGTAGAGTCATCATGTTCATTTTATGCCCCAAGGTTTTGTCTGGTGCAGCTGTGTAGTGTTAACAGCTGCTGGTTTTTGTTGCAGAAGTGGCTGCATTTTAGGAATAGGCAGTGAGATTTCTGCTGTGCAGTTTGTTCAGCCAGTTTGTGAAACACTTTGTAGATCCAGGTGTGTAAAATAGTACTTAATAATATTTATCTTACAGTAATAGTAATAATATTTTGATAAAAAGAGATTATGATGCATGTTTTGATGTGCAGTTTACTACTGATTTCTTGTACATTATGAAGAAAATCTTGTGCTCATGTTGCTAAGCCTCATTGAACAAAATTCCAGGTCTAGAAATTAGATTCCTGTTCTGCAGCTTAGTCATTAAAATAAAAAAAAAATACTATATCATTTGTATTTACATTCTTGCTGCAAAACAGGTCACCCTGCCCTTTGAGTTCTGTTTTCCACAGAATGGGCCAAATCTGTTCCCAGGGTGACTCCTTTGCCTCCAGCATGGCTGCACAAGAGATGACTGTAGTTCATGAATTCTGCAGAATAACGCTATTTTGATTAGGGACAAAAAATTAGTATTTGGGTGGAGCCTTATTCCTGCATGGGGTTTGTTTGTTTGTTTGTTTTTGTTATTTTTCCTTTTTTTTTTTTCTTTTTTTTTTTTTTTTCCAGTGACATTAACTGGAGCTGGAATAGACATTGTTTACCTGAAAAAAAAGAAAANTTTGTTTGTTTGTTTGTTTTTGTTATTTTTCCTTTTTTTTTTTTCTTTTTTTTTTTTTTCACAGTGACATTAACTGGAGCTGGAATAGACATTGTTTACCTGAAAAAAAAGAAAAAAAAGTGTATTTCATCTGCTTTCTATACATTGTACAGTAAACATAGGACTATAAATGACAGCAAAATCAGAAGATAAAATAAATATACTGCATTAGCCATGCCTTGCTCTGTAGCATCACTCCCTGCTGAAAACACAAACACAGTTCTGCAACAAACACAAGAAAGGAATTGGGTTCCCTTGGCTTACTGGGTAAGGATAAGCAGTGGGAGGGGATGCGTTCTTCTGAGCAGCCCACAGAGGAGGTACAAAGAGAGCCTGGTGTGGGTTTGAGCTGGAAGAGGCTGAGGGAACCAGAGAGCCTTTTCTGCCTTGAACAATGGGACACCAAGCGGGGAACTGCTGCCTTTCAGTGTGGGACCGTAGAAGAGAAAGGCATGGAGGAGAGGGATAGAACTAACTGGGAACACAGATATGATGAATTAGAGACTTTCTAGAGATCATGGGATTGAGAGATAGGTCTGAGGTGCCTGAGGATGAGACAGTGGAACTTCTTTTGTACAGAGATGAGAAGAGATGACTGGAGCCACCCATGCAGTGCGGCAGGAAGGCTTTCTGTGGACAACTGATTTGATCCCTCTGTCCCTGCCCAAGAGAAACTGGCCAAGACAGTCGTCTTCCCATTGTCTTGTCTCCAATTACTTTGCCATAGACAGGGACCTGCAGTGCCCCAGACTGTGTCTGGTGGCAGATAAATAAATCTGATTGACTAGTGCTGTGAGCATTAATTCTCTGGGAGTAGCAACAGGGTGGCATTGCCCTTTGTACACGCAAGGACCAGTAAAAAATATACTATAGCACTTTTCTTCCTGATATTTAGCTGAAAGTAACATTAAAGACTTCAGCTCCTCCCAGCAGGTCATTAAGCCCCAGGAAATACCCTGTTCCTCTATCATTATTGCTTAATTATTTTCAGCTCTGTAATCTAATTTGCAGTTTGACTCTGTGTTGGTTCTAGCTGCTGTATCATAACCTTTGCAGCACAGGAAATGTGACGCAGGCCTGCCTGTACTGACGTCTAAACCTTTTGGTGAAAAGGACTTTTTTACAAGCCTGAAGCTTCAGGAAATAACTCATTTTATAGAAAGCCTGAAACCTTTAGCATTCTGGAGAATTCACTTTCTCCTGTTTTCTTGCAAAAATGTTTGATAGCGTTTACAGAGCAAAACTGAATAATGAGGGGCCTTTCATTATGTGTGTGCCATTCCTCTTTAGTTTTAAAGCAGGATGTTAGAGAAATATGTCACACAGAGGAGCTGTTAACATATTCATTCTATTTTAATTAATTATAACATATGCTTCAGGTGTTCTAGAAAACAAGGAAATAAAATAGGTATGAAGGGAAGTTGTCTGAATATAAGAATTGCAAATGAGATAAATTAACAATTGAAGCATTTAAAGCCTGAAATATTATTAAATATGGGCAAAAATCAGATAGTTTTATTTCAAAAAGAAATAACTGATTTTTTGCAATATCTACTACCTAACTGGTTTCTCTAGAAATCTGCAAAAACTAACAGGAAATTAGAGCCATAGGAAGCCGTCTCCTTGAGGTATGTCTCATCAAGACTCTCATTTTTATGTCTGGAATTGTTTGACAAAATACAGGGACAACACATACAGTTCATAGCATGTGATGCTTTTCAGCTCAGAGGTTCTTATGGTTGCGTATTAGTCACGAGAGCGTGTGGGAGGGCACTTAATCTGAAATAAAGCAAAAAGGGAAAGAACGTGAAGGGGTCTCTGAAGTGTAAGTCTCCAGGAAGAGCCCTCAAAAAGGGCACTGGAGGAAATAATATAGACAATGAGATGAGAATGTGGGAAGCATTTAGAAATTAGTGATCAGCTGTCTAGAGAATAGTTTCAGGCGAATATCCTTAATGAGTAGGAAGTATTGCAAGCACCATTTTATTATGGTTTTCTTGTAGCCCATTTTTTTTCCAGACCTTGCATGCATACCTCTGAACCTTGGCTTCAAACCAGGCTAAATAAACCTTCCTATTGTTTTGCTACAGGTCTGTCTTGTGTCACAGTGCACCAGGATGAAACAGAGGGGCTGTTCCTGCAGCTGGGGAGGCTCAGGGCTCAGAGGGACAAAGGAGGGGTGTGGGGGGCCTGTTCTGTGTGTACTGAGGAACTCTGGAAGATCTGTGCAGGTGTTCTGAAGCTTGGATGGCCACATACTGGGGTTTGAGGCATTCCTCATGGCTGGTGCAGGAAAAGCTCCCTTACTGCGGCATGTAGGGGTACATGGGACAGTGGAATGTGTGGAGCAGCAGGTTCTGGCCTGTTGGACAGCTGTGCAGGATGACCCTAAAACTCTGGGTGCCCTTCAGCCTGCCTTGTCTTAGGGATGTGCATGATGAGAATGTGTGGAAGAGTTACTCCTGCTCTCTCCTGTCCTTCTTTGTCACATAGCTCTGCAGGGCTTTGTGAGCCTGCAAGCTCCAGCAGCCCTTCTGCCAGGAGGATTGTGGTTATCCCCACAGCAGGGAATTCCAGGGGCTGGGGTCAGTTCACTGAACTGGTGTGTGCTAGCAAACTATTACAGTAAGAAACACAATAGTAGTCTTGAATTTCCTCGGAGCTGTTGTACAAACGCATGTGCGTAGAGGGGGAGAAAAGAAAAAATTCCATTGGCCTCCATATCCCCTCCACAGGAAAATGATTGCTGAGATATCCGGATCACCTCCTCTCTTTACTCCCCAGCCCTAGATCCATGGTTTTTGTGGGCATCCAATAATACATAGTAGTCATGGCATTGCAGTTGCAAAGCCTTTCCCAAGCAGTACTGTGACAAGGCCTGCACTTGGAATTAAACATTTTTTTTCTTGTGACAGAGCTAAGTGAACTAATTCAGTGTAAATAAGACTGAAGTGGATGTGTAAATATGACTCCATTGTTATATAGAAATATTGCATTATTCCAAGTCCTCTCTTGTTTGTACAAGTTCTCCTCTTCGGGGAAAATATTCTTCCGACAAATATCTCGAATATCTAACTCTGCTTGGCTGACTCAGAATGAATAGGCAGATTTATGGTCTCCGTCTGGATTAATTTTTAGATTTAGAAATTCTGACTGAAGTCACTGGGAGACCTTTGATCCATTAGTAATGCAGGATCAGATCCTTCTCCATGGAAAAGATATAACAAAGGGTGAGGAAATGGCAACCTTCCCTTATTTCATCATGCAGCGTGGTGACTCTTTTCTGTGATCAGACACAAACGTGGTGATTCAGGAAGAAAGGCCGGAATGCTTAGAAGAAAGGTTGCAAACAGAAGATATTCAAATGACAGCTAGAAGAAGGGAACAATGCTGATATAATTGGAGTAGACAAAGGATGTTCACTTTGTGACACATTTTGAGAAACATCCAGGAAAATTTGTTATGCCAAAGCGGGTTCATGGTTCAGTGGAAATGCCATCTTCCGATGGGGAAGTAAGCAGAAGAGGCAGCGTGCTCTGATCAGCCAAAGGAACAAAAATAGTTCAGGGTTCCACAGCAGATAGATGCATACAGGTTCAGCTATATTATTATGATGAAAGTCCTGCTAAGTGTGCACAGCACTTTCCTTTGGTGGCTGTTCCACTAAGGAATGACTGCACACTACTGCTGTTTGCTAATGGAGGGCTGTTAATTCCCTCCACAAGCAGCAACATTCAGATGATCTGCCTCTAGAAGCTTATATTTATGATCTAGAAACTCTCTGTGTTTATTTGAGTATTTAAAATCCATGATAAGAAGGCACAATGCATCCTGTCCCAGTCCCAGGGAGTGGCTGGAGAGGCAGTATCCACAGAGCTCTCTTCAGTGGAATAGAAACGTTATTCCATGCAACAGTAGGAATTTGCAGTGCTCAAAAAATCACTGAGTATATGAAATCAAGACTGAAAGCAGGACCTGCCTCTAAGGATGGCACAGGTAGAAGAGGGAGCTCTTGGTAAACCCTTCAATACCCTTCTCAGTGGCTGAGGTTATTCTCTATCTAAAAAGTTAATGGTTCTGTTTCAATAATACCTGGGGGAGCTGAGCATTTTTAGGTTCTAGGGTACCTGAATAGGTCTAGGCACATTCACCTCAATGCTGTTGTCCAGCTTGGGCCACACACTTTTTGGTACAAGCCCAATAGTTTGCATTAAATGAAGAATAACTTTCATGTGGGCAATGAACTTGTTCTGAAAGGCATCAGAAGGAGGAGAATCTACCACAGGTCTGCACAGAGAACTGACTAGTTTCACTTTCAACTTCATGTTCTTTATTCCTAACTGGAATTAGACAGTCTTGAGATCTCAGCCTTTGGTTTGGCTTTTTGGGGTTTTTTTATTACTTGCTTTGCTAAATTGGTGACCCCCTATGCTACAAGTACCTTCTTCCCAGTAAAGTGGTTTAAAGTGCATTCAGATCTGCTCCTTGTCTTTCCTGTCCAAATGAGAGATGAAATGGTTTCTTAGCGTAAGGCATCTTCTCTTCACCTCATATACATTTTTTTTGGTTGTAGTTTTTTTTTTGTTTGTTTTTTTGTTTGTTTTTTTTTGTTTGTGTGTGTGTGTGTGTGTGTGTGTTCTGGCTTTAGAATGTAAGTATTAGATCTGTATACAGCATCCTGGAGTAGGTCTCATCGGTCTGATCACCAGAGTATGTCCATTAGCCCTGCTGACTGACCTTAGGTACATCCAAAAATGGAATAAATGGGGGATTTTTCCCAATGAGATCAGTCTGAGCTGCTGTTCACTGTGATAGAAAACCTTTAACAGAGATACAACTCTGTTGTAGCAATTCTAAGAGCCATATGTGACTTTTGTTTCTTGATCCTCTTACTCAAGAAACTAAATAATTGCTATAAAAATTATGGTAGTTTAAGAAACCTATTTTATGTAGTAAAACTACTATAAATATATATTTATCAAAAGCAGTGATCGTGTGGTATGTTTTGCCAAGAGCTTTGGTATGTTGCTGTTGCTTGACATAAACCTGTTTTTTTTCAAAGAGTCATAGATGCAATTTGCATTATTATTATGGTGCAGCACAGACTCTGGTGGTTTGACTTGCCAGATCTCAGACAGCCCTAGAAGAGTCTGCTGGTTGTTCACTCAGCTAAGTGGATTCTTCCATGAGGTGATCCTCTATGTCAGCTTGCCCTCTGAGATGTGCAGCACATTTTGTTTTACAGCTGAACCAGCAAGGCTTTTTATTTTGAGCAAAGGAATGCCCTCAGCCATGGAACTAAAAGTTTTGCATGATGGTGCTTTGACCCTGTAATGTGTTCTTCTGCAAAATCTTTCCAGAACCTTCTATATATATTTATCAATAAGAAAACGACTCCTTCTGAACATGAAAGAAAACATCCTCCTATCTTTCACATGAAATCTTAAGCTGACTCACAAGCAACACAGAGAGGCTTCAGTGTTCTAACTTAGGTATCCATTTAAGCGCTGCTTTATCCTTTAATAAATAGTCCAATATCCGTTGGCTCCTTTGTTAGACTGGAGAAAAATATATTCTTTACACTTCCCTACTCTTTTATAAAGTAGCTGTTGCTGGCTTCACTTGGAGTATTTTGAACTTTCCTTTGTGACAGACTACTGAGGCTTTTCAGTGGAGGTACCTGCAGTACAGATTGAGGCAGATCTGGCTGAATAAATTCCCTCATGGGACACACATCTGGTAGAAGGTGCTATTTAATTTGCACTGTTATCAAAGTGATATTAGGAGTGGCAGAAAACAACATACAATATGTCTAATTTGGGGAAAAGCTATCCCTTTAATTTCTTTAATGCAATTTGTCTTTGCAGGTGCTTCTGTGCATGTCATACTTACAGAATTGATCTCTTGGTATGAAATATTTGGCTCCAAGTGGCTTAGAGCTGAAAAACCACGTAAATCGCTCGCTAAACCAAGAAGGAATAGTTTGAAAACAGCATTTGTTCGTTCTAATCTGCATACTTGACCTTGAATATGCCTCTACGTCAAGCAACGTTCTTAAGAGGTGGTGGCAGGATGTAGGTTTATTTCTTATGATGAACTTATGTTCTCAAGGCTGCTCTCAACCGTGTTCTGTATGGTAAGCCAAACTTATCCTTAGAGTAAGACCATTTTAGTCAACGGATGCATTTGGCCCATTAACTTTAGCCTGCCATAAAGTCAAGGGCAAAAGGATACTCTTATGCAAAGCAGAATCTCTGTAGATGTGCTACTAATCACTCAGGATTAGAATGAAGATATTCTTGTCTTCAGAGAACCTTCATATGGATTTTCAGCTTTATTTTTTTTTAAATAGCAAAATTATAAGGATTTTATTCTCCCATTTCTAAGGACAAATCATAGTTTTATCTATTAACATGAAGTGGTGAAACTTTATTAGAAATGCAGTTGTTTCCTGAGTATTTTAGTACTTCTGTGTATGTGATTGCTAAGCAATGGTAGTTCTAATTACAATATCAAAAACTGCCTATGGGCAAAATGGTAGATTGTATGTGAACTTTCCAGTTTTGCTGCTTGGACATTCTTTTAAACCTTTATATTTCAAAGGAAAATAAGTTCAAAATATCTATGTAGGACTGGGCCCCATTCACCTTAATCTTGTAAGTAGATGACAGGGAGTCAGTGGGAACACGGTGGAATATGATGACATCAATTATCCTTAGGGTCCTGAATCTAATTTTAAGTGGCATTTTATATTATTATTTTTATAATATGTAATGTTATGTCTGAACAAAACAACTAATATCCTTCCAGTATTCTGAAGACCCCATGAGATGAGCAAATTAAAGGGATTTTCTCAAAGAAAACATCCACTTCTTACAAAATCTCACTTCTTACATTTTTTATTTTGTTTAGACTCAACATTATTGGATTTTAGCTGTTAATACTTTATAGCCTATTTTATATATGCCTACATATATATAAATAAATGAGAGCCAGTGATTTCATTCATAAAGAAATGCAGTTCATCACTATATTTAATTACAATGTTCTGAACTGAAATACATAGCCAGTGGGAATAGGCCTATTGATTAAAAACTAGGGTAGCTTCTGTTTAGTCTGTTGGAGTCTCTTCCTTTTTTTTCCCAGTTACTGTGTGTAGGAGAGGTCAGTCTGATTGCATTATAAAATGAGGTTAAGAGACAGTATTTCTGTCACTGAATTGCATGGGATCCATTTCTTAAGAAAAGACACAGTAGAATAATTTAACTCTGAATTCAGAGCACTTTGCTGTGCCTGGCATTAAGAGTTTTTATTTTATCCTTCAAATTCCTCATTGCAAACCCAAAGATGCCTGAGAAACAAAGAACACTACAAACTAATATTCATATGAGTGAAAATAGTCCGGTTTGTGTGATGTATTTGCCTTCCATTTGAGGGAAATTTGCTATGGAAATTAAAATGGATGTTTGGAGATCATAAAGAAGCCAGAGGAGCATCATGAGGATTTTATAGGAGCGGATCTCATAACAGTATTTGAGAATTATCTATCTTATTATCTATCTTCTTGGGGACAGCATCTCTTATTTAACAGTCTTCTTGTGCTCTCTGAGCATCCCCAGCAGGGAGAAAAGTGGGCTGAGAGTTGCTGAGCTCCATGGACATGGATTGCTGCATGTTCATCAAACAGGTGACTCCTTTGTAGCAACTGTTTTTGTTTTGTATTGCAGTCAGGTTAACACTTGTCCAATGAAATACTTAATTAATGAAACACAATAGTGTTGGTATATGAATAAATACTACAGTAAGATTTCCCAAGGAGATTTTACTTAATGCTGGTTCTCAGTGATTTTTAAATTGATGAAAAACAGAGCTGGAAAGGATCTTGAAGGGTCATTCCCTCTGTCCTGAGACTGGATCAGTCCTACTTAAAGCACCCTGAGAGATGCTTTTTCAGGTCTGTTCTTAAAAACTGCCAGCATGAGGACTTAGTGGCCCACCCAGGCAATGTGCCTTTGCACTTGGAAAAAAAACTTTTTCCTGGGAGCTGAAATTTCCTCGGTGCAATTTAAGCCCATTATTTTTGTCCTCTCCAAAATGGATAAGAAGAAGAGTTTATTTCCCTCTTTCCATAGCAACATTTGACATAATAGAAAGCTGTTTTAATGTCACCTCTTAGGCCTCAGTTTTCTAGGCTAAACAAACCTGGTTCTTTCTGTACTCTCCCAAGGGTCATGTTTGTCAGAATTCTGATTATTCAAGAAGTCTTTGGTGAAACTTCCATTGGCTTTGGGAACCGAGTTACATCTGCACTGTAAAAACCTTATGTTTGCAAAGCATCCAGACTTAAACCAGCCACTTTTGCATAAATGCCTTGTAATCCATGTTCATGTCTAAATGTGTTTGCTTGAAAGTAACAACAGTACATCTTATCCACGACCTTGTGCATCCACGCTGGTGGGAGCACTCAGCCTTTGACTTGTGTGCTTTAGAAACATGCGTGGGACAGACGGGTATCTGGAATACTCAAGTGACATAACACCTGCTGGCGAATAAAGATCGTTATAAAGACATAAAATAAAGCAGGGAATGTGTTTACAAGTACTCAGCCAGTGCTGCATATATGGTAGTGTACAGAGTTACTTGAAAAAAAAGGCCAAAAACAATTATAAAAAAATGTGTCCCTATTCTCCTGGAGCAATTAAGATAATTTAAATGTTTCTGCCATCTCTTCAAGGATACGAATGAGGAAAGACTATGAAATAAGAGCTGAATGAGGAAAGAGTATGAAATAAGATCACTCATGTAAAAGACAAAGCACTGATGACAGTGGTAGAACTTCTCTTCAGGTTACTTTGCCATTCCTTTCATTCCTCTGCAGTTTTGAGGTATTCATCTAAGCCAGTCACTGTACAGTGCCTTTTTGAGTAGTAAATAAGAGCTTTTAGAGTTCAAATCACCTAATCATATTTAGATATCTGTTTCTGGATGGAATGAATTGCTGCTGAACCGTTTTTTTCCACTCCATTAAATTTAACTGAGTCTAGGTGACTAATTCAAATGAGTAGACCTGCCTAAGTTGCCAACCATGTCCCTTAATGGGATTTTCTTTAGATCCTCTAGGATCTAGGGCAGAAAGTCCATGTTGTGGCCTCTTTAAAAGAAAGCACTGAAAAGATGGCGAGCAGTCACTGGGAATTGAGTTGTGTGGCTCCAGTGCTCAGCAGGTGGAAGATCTGACACTGGCATGACTCCAAGGGGAAGTCTGCCATGGGTGGAACATAGTTCCAGACAGGGGAATTGTACTATCTCTTTCCAAAGAGAAAAGGAGCAAGATCCAGAAGCGAAGATGACTAAGAGAGACCTTCAAAGACTCTTCAGAGGAGGACAGCAAAATAAAGGAGGACTTAAGAAACAGCTTTGGTGGAGACAGCAGGAGAGAAGCCAGATGTTTAGGAAAGAGCACTGGGAAGACAATCAGACAAATGCTCCTATTTCACCGGGTTCCCCTGGCAGAGAAGTCATAAAGAGGAGTATGTAGGAATAAAGAGGAATAGGTAGGAATTTCCTCTGAATTTCTACTGACTTCTGAGAATTAGCAGAAGATCTGACTCTTTAGACTTCAGGAGTGTTGACAGCTGCTGGAGAGGAAGAACTGGAACAGAGATTGCAAATGAGGGATACACACAGTGTTTTTTGTTCTTGTTAAGGAGGAATGGGAGACTCTTGAGTTTGTACTTAAGTGACTGCAAAGGGTGTGAGAAGAGAGGGGGTCTCTGTACTAGAGATGGAGGACTAATTGAATCAAGTTCAGCTGAAAGTTTGGAAATTACAGGGATAAATAGAAGAAAACTGAAACTCCTATGCTACAGAAGGGGCAACAGCCTACAATAATACCTTTGTCCTAAAGCCTGAATTCCATAAATCATCCTCCCTCAGGAGCAGCCCTGGAGAGCAGCGGTTGCTGGGAGCTGGCTCTAAGGTATGACTCTTTCCATGTTACTTTTTTCCCCTCCTGTTCCTGTGGCTCTGGTTACCTGAATCTTTAGCCAGTTGCATTGTACTTTGGACTCAAATATGTGGTCAGGCAGTATGGACTGAAGTCAGAGCCCTGCCCATTCCTTCTTGCTTGTGTTCTCTGGAGATACAGCAAGTTCAAGAGTGATTGTACATCTGGGTAGGTAATTATGACTCAAGACAAGTGTTTTTGAACTCCTATCAACTACAACTGATAACTTTTGTACCAACCAAAATGGAGTAGGTCCCACTTATTAACATCACTTTTTGGTAAGTACTAAAGTACAGCTTTATTCAAATCTTATGTGTGACCCTGAAGAAAACTTTGTTCCAGTTCTGGCTTGTCATTCTGTTTTGATTGGTAAGGGTGTGATAGAGAAATTTCTCTAAGTTTTGGATTGCTACCTTTCTCAATCTAATTATTGGGTAATGTCTAATCTTCAGCTAAGTATGAAATCAAAGTACAGATTAACAGATTTGTCAATGGTACTCTCAATCCAGGAAATCTTCACAGAGTAGGAGTTTGTGGTTGTTACCAAAACGTGCTTCAAGCTACAGAACATAACTGCTACAGAAGCAGTTAAGCAAGAGCCTGTGTCACGTCAGGATTGACTTACAGAGGGACTTTCCTGCCTGAGTCAAACACTGAGCAGAGATCAGTATCCAGAGCTACCCAGTTCTGTGTTAACCTAACCCTGTCCTTGGCTCAGGAAATCTCTGAGTATTCTGTACAAAATGGACAAGTGAGACTGACAACAATCTGTCTAAAAATAAGTGAAGGTCAGTGGTGATGTCATCATCATTGAGATCACTGAGGTTACAATCCCTGCTCCAGGGAGGAGCAGGGCTTTCCCACATTGCAGAGATGTATTCCATTCAAACTAACCAAGGCAAAGAGAAATAAGGACTAATTCCTACTCTTCCTGGCAGAACAAGTAGGAGTGTGGAGCATTCCTGAAAGGAAGGAGGGCAGGATGCCTAAGTCCCTGCATGTTTTCAGGAATATTTCCTGCTTCAGTGTGCCTGAGAGTCTACTACCAACATCTGCAAGGTTCAGGTTTTAGGTTGAATCTTATTTTAGTTGCCTCTTAAATCTGAGCTGACACCTGTTAGCTGGAAGTCCTTTGTTGTCCAGACTTTTGTGATCAACATTGGCCTGTTGATGCTTACGGTGTAGCTTCACAGATGTAGTCTGAGCTCAACAAGTCCCTGCTTTTCCCTGGCTCTGCATTTTTACTGACCTCTCAGTACAGCTGGGAGTGATGCTGAAGTTCTGCAGGGCCAGGTTCTGCAGGCCCCTTTCTGTCCTGGGTCAGAAAGGTGATCAAAACAAGCCCGTGCATCAGCACACCTTGGGTAACCAAGGAATGGATAGGGACTGGGGATGAGAACAGAGCTGGTGGAAGGGGTGGAGGGAGTGGCAGGTCTATAAACTGGCCTTGTCACAGATGTCCAAATGTCACGGATGTCCAAATTGCACAAAACCACCCTTTTAAGTGCAGGGTGTTCTTATGTTGCTGTGGGCAGTGAAAAAAAAAAATGGTGTAGATTGAGGTGCTTTTGCCTCATGGTTTCATTTTCATCTTTCCTTTCTTGACTCTTCTGGTGCACATAACTTCCCACAGATTTTTCTTTCCTTCATCTCCAATTACAAATATTCCCACACTAATTAAATAACAAGACTTCTATTTTATGTTTTAGTGATGTGAGGCAGACCTGATTAAAGGATAGGTAGGCAAGGACAGCACAAAATTTCTCCATGTATCTATCCTGCAATCTCCTCTGTAGCAAGTTTCCTTTCAGATGTTTTACACAGTTCACTGATGCACATGGAAAATTATGTTGCTGTAGTTAATAACCTTATTTTTTTCTATTAAATTTATAACCCTTACAGGGAATTAAATGTGAGTTAGTCACTTGATGTTTTTGCTCTGATTATAAAATCCATATGTTTCCTGAGGTCTCCAAGTCTTGCCATTTAATCTGACTATAGTGAGAATCGTTTTTGGGGAAAATGGCTACCTGCTGAATAACCAAGAAGTTTATTACTGCCTAAAACTGTAGAGGACATGTTTCTGTTGAAAGCTTAGCATTTTCTGAGATAAAAGACACGTGCCCATGTGCTTGTACTCAGTATTTTTGGCACAATCCATTTGTGTATTTTCTTTTTTTTTTTTTTTTTTTAAATTCTGATGTCATTTTTTAACGCATTTGATTTAAGTGATATTTGAGGGCAATACATTCAGGTCTTTTGCAGAAATAATGACTGGAAAAACCAAGTGTCTTTCAGAATTGCTTCCAAAGTATCAGCAACTTTCCAATGCTGACTGTAATACCTATCCTTGTTCACTGGTGCATTCTTCTGTCATGTAATCAGTGGTGCAAAGTCCAGCTGGAGGCCAGTCCTTAGGGGTATATTCCAGGGGTCAGTCCTGGGTCCAGTACCATTTAACATCTTCATAGTGACCTAGATTCATGGGGCAGGAGCTCTATCTGTACTCAAAGCTGACTCTGTTAATGCATTTTTCCTTGTTCCAGCAAACTTACTTGTGTTTGCGGATGCTCATTTTTTCGTTTTCCAAGTTTAATCCTATTGAAGGAGTCAATTATTTCTATGTCCTCTTTGCTCTACTTAATTTGCAAAATGATTTCATGAGACCATTAAAAATTGTGCAATATAAAAATTAAGTGTTTTTACATCCAAGACTTTGCCTGATGTATCCCATGGCTCTGTGTTCAGCAGGACATTCTTACAGCCTATAGACAAAACGCAAGCTGGGGTTAGCTGTGCTTGCAAAAGATGAGCTTGGACCTCTCAAACACAACAGAGCATCTTGGTTAAAGGTCAAGGTACTTTCAGGATGTTACTGGATGTATGTTTGTTAACCAGGGTACAGCTCTGAGTAAACAGCTTATTCTTTAAGCTCCTGTCCTCGTGTGTTTCCAACAGAAGAGTCATGTGAGGGCATTGGGGTTGGTGGACCAAACGCTCAGTTAGTTCTGGTGGAGCATCCTCATGCCATCTTGTGTGCAATTTTTAAACTGCATCTCTGTTGTTGCTTTCATGCGCAACTCCAAACTGACTGGTGAGTGCAGCTACTAATCCCAACTAATTCTTTTTACCTTCTGTTGTTAATTGATTACTCTAATGCAGGGAAAGTCTCTTAAGTCTAAAGCCTTGCTAAATGCTTGTATAATTTAAACAATGATGCTTTCCTTTCCTCTCTCCCTTTCCTAGTCTGGTTAATTTAGAACAATTTTAGTAACAGAATCTTCTCTAGCTGATTTTCCTTCAAACCTGACTTATTTTGTAACTGGTTGATTAACCTGATAAGCTCTATAGGCACTTTGTCTCAGCCTACTTCTGCTGGGAGAGAGGTGCCTTTGAGTTGCAGGGTAAAGAAAGCCTGTCACTACTTGGCTTTGGCAGGACTCTTATCAGCTACTGATGAAGGTGGTGTGCATTGAAGATCCTTGTCAAATCTGTTCTTAAAAATCTTTGTCATAATTTCTGGCTCTTCTTGAGCTACCCGTATTTGGCCAAAATTCTTTTCATGTTGTACATACCCTTGACTTGTCTTGAATCTTGTCCACTTCTTGGCAAGTTTTGCTTCAGATGTCTTGTAGCTGTTTTTCATGTCTCTGTTTCATGATTTAGCCAGTCAAGGCAAAAATATTTCTTCTGCTACCTCAAGCAGAGGCTGCTTTCATCTGTCATTTCCACAGTATTTGAGCACTCATTGAATTATTCTCCTTATTTACCACTAGTAGCATCATTGTGTGTGAATGCTGCTTATGGAGTGTTATGATCAACGTTAACCAGTACAGATTCACTGAATGAAGGACCAGGCCTGTGTTGTTTTCCTAACAGAAAAACGGGAATTTGGAGTTATCAAGGTGACAGTTCCTGTAGTTGCTTCTTACCTCGGCTGAGCTGTAGATGGAAGGGCAGGGGCAAAGTGAATTTGCAGTAGTGAAAATAGGAAAAGTAAGGATGGTAAAGCAAATCCCTCTGGCAGAATGTATTCCCTCCGCTGCACTCCTCCAGTTCATCTGCTCTTTTGTCCTTTGTATTAGCAGGCACAGAGTTTACAAAAGGCAAATCCATCCACTTCTGTTTCTGAAATTCGTCTCATTCTTAACTCCATATTGTGACCTACTGTCACTACAAATATCTGCTGAGCTGAGTGTTCACCACCTTGAACTAGGTTTTATATTCATACAAGTCAAACAGAGGAAGGTATCACAAACTTTCAGTCCAGGAAGTGTTTTTTCTTTTATATCTTGCAGTTAGAAAGAGATCAAGTTATCATGCCAAGATCTGGCATCTACCCTTTATCAAAAGGCTGTTTCTGCTAAGGGCCTCTGTCATGAACTGGCTGCCATAGGGAAGTTTACTTCTGTAAACATCTGAACGTAGGGTGGTGGCAGTTGTTGTTTGGCAATGTTAAACCAAGGAAACCGGACAGGAAACGTCACACCGGCTGAACATTCCCGCCAACTGAAAAAGAGAGAAAGGAAAGTACATGAAGGAGGAAAGAGGGTATTTGTAGCACCCAGTTTAGCAGAACTGCAGCAGTGCATTCTCCCTTCGGTCTGTAATGCTGTGAGTCAGACGTGCTCTCACGCTCACTATGAATGGAGTTCTGACTAAAGTGATTGCCTCACAAATCAGCAAAACTCCCAAGGCGAAATCCAGAGCAACTCTTTAAAAATATATTTCAAAGTGATCAAAGATGCATGTGTCTTACATTGTTCACCAGGGAGGAGTCTTTCAATAGCAACCAGAGTTAATGCAGTCGTGAACTTGAGCGTCTTTCAGCGGCTGTCTCACATTTTGCTGAGATTATCATCCCATGAAACCTCTTTCCGAGCAATTCCTTAACCAAGCTCAGTAGCTGGAGAGCAGCCATTACATCTTCATCCTTCATCTGGTAAAGCAGCAGAACATTTACCAGTGTACACACAACTGAGAAATGCAATTTGACTGGTACATTAAAGGTATTTGGTGATCTTTAATCTTAGCATAACTGCTGCCCATCAGGGGTGCAGTAATGTGCTTCACAAAGAGCACAAGAGAAGACAAGGCCCTTAATGAGTTTTGGCTGAGCTGGGCACGTTCTGCACAGTGTTGTTCAAATTGTCTCAGGCTTCCTGCCAAGTAATGCAGAAGAAAATGCCTTAGAGTATGCTAGCTGTCTATCAACCTCGCAGAAAGTTTTCTCAAAGACAGTCTTTGATTTGTGAGTCAACCACTATTAAGTTAGTGTCAAAACCCTCTCTAGAGGCAACAAAATGGAGCACAGTTCTGCTGTTACTTCTAGCATCAAAATATTCATCTTGAACTTAAGGCTCCAGGTTATTTTTACTGTGCTCTGTCTCTGGAAGCCAGAAAGGATTTGTGGGGTGAGTTAGGTGGCTTAGTTTCTGAAATGATGAAAATAAAAGCTGGGGAATGAATATAGGGAAAGGTTGTGACCATTTGGTAACTGACCTTATCTGAGGAAATAAGAAGGGCTCTCTCTCTACAAGGCAAGCCTCACACTGTAGGCTTCTAACTTGACTCACTTGCACATACTGGCACGTACCCCTAGAGTGAATGGCAAGTTTGCAGAGAAGTGCCATGACCCCCCTCTGGTTCTGGTACTCTGTGTGCTAAGCATGGCAGGTGGTACTGGTCAGAGCAGCTGGTGATGGCATTTTGGCTCTCTGTGGGGCCCGGGGACTTTGCACTGTGTTGCTGCCAGGAAAATGCCCTTTAGCCCTATGCCATTGCCACAGGAGCCTCACGGGCAGGCCCAGCGGTCAGCTTCGAATTGGCATTGCAGCGTCTCTTCCATTGGACGGCAAGATTGCCTCTGTGCCTCATCTCCCAGAGACAACAGGAGAAGCCTTTGAGGAAGGGACATTAATGTTCAGGGAAAATACCACAGAATAATCGCGATAGCTGCCCACATAGGGGCTGAGTAGTCATGACAACTGTGGTTGTCAAACATTAGCATGGGACAGCATTCAAAAACCATTTTGCAGGCTTTAAATAACTTATCAAGCCGCAGGCTGGCAACTGTGGAGCTAGTACATGACAAAAATACACCTTCTGACTTTGAGGAACTGACAAAAAGGACACTGAGCCACAGGTGATCACTAAAGATTCAGCCTAATTGCAAAGGATATGCATAACAATGTTATATGCGGTAGCTGGCTGCTCAGGAAATTCAGTTACTCTGCAGAGTAATCTGGGTCTCTGGGTAGTGTATCAATAAATACCTGCTTGAGATCTTCAGCGAGCCAAGCTAGAGACTAAGGATTTGTAATGATAGCAGCAGGATATAGAGTCTCAAAAAGGCCTTCACACAGCAGCGTGATAAATTTATTGTCTGAATTTCCAAAAAGGCTTTTAGAGCTTTGCCTGATCTGAGTTTGCGTTGTTGTAAGTTTTTAAGCGTTTATATGGTTTGAAGTAATGGATTTGGAAATGAAGGCAGGAGTTGAATGCAGTGATTAAATTTGTAGGGCAAAAAAGAAACAGAAAGAAAACCTCTAGTGATGGAGAGCTCCTCAGTTATTGCTTCAGAGTGGGCTCATATGCACTTGCCAGGAAGTTTCCATCTCTTACCTCCATCACTTTTCTGACATGGTGTTCTTAATTTCTTATCTTTCGTCATTCACCCCTGGTTCCTGTTCTCAAGCTTGTACCACTTTCCTTCCACTGCAGTTTTCCTTTGTTCTCCACACTCCCTGCAGTGCAAACACATGATGCAGTTACTGTGCTTGACAAATTACATGGCACCAGCTGTGCCATCGTTGTGCATTCCTGGCTGACGGCAAATAAAAAGGGAAACTTCTGCCACACGTGGGAACACAGAACCAGGAGTTGCATCAGCACAGCTGGAATGAAGTCAGAAGTATGCAGTCCTGGGCTCCTGTGTGGCATCCTCAGCTCACACTGTGCAGTGTGGAAGTCAGCTCAGCGAACAAAATCTGGAGCTGTAGTAGCCGACACATAATAAGAGCTGCTGAACTGGCTGTAGCCTTAACACTCTCCAGGGTGGTGGCCTCAGGTGGCCCAGGTTTTGTAAGCGTACTGGAGGAGAAGCCCTACCTTCCAGGGAATGCTCCCTTGTGCACAAGTGCTGGGTATGATTGCAGAAATGTTTGAAATGTTCACACGTACTCATGCTGCCGTACGGTACCCACATGCTGCAGAACTGGAGCTCCACACTCTTTAAAACCTCTGCCAGCATTGCACAGCCCCCTTGGAGGGATGGGGCACCTCACTGGGCCAGCCTGGGACCAGGAATACTCAGTCCTGCCTGGCAGTTCTCTGCAGAGCGGGGATTTGCCGACTGTGCAAACCAGCCCAGCGGAATGCTGCGTTAACACATTTATATTGCTGCTGGTAACCGAGCTGGCTTGCTCAGGTCTGATTCTAATCTTTCCCAGTACGCAGCCTTGTATCAGTGGGGAGATCCTCTGCGTGTGTTTAGTCTCTCAGTCTCCCTGTGAGACCATCCCATTTTCAGCATGGGGGGATTTATGCACAAACCATGAATGCCACAACGTCTGAGAGGTTTGGGATGAACTCTCTGCAAGTCCATACCTCCTCTGACAAACAGAGTAAGCCTACAGAGCCTGCTTTAGGCAGCTGCAATCTAGTGCCATATCCAAGGCTGTAAGTAATTTACTGTAATTTTGCATCCTCTTCTTGAACATTTTATTCTGGACTTCTAGTGCAATGAGAGAGATACACTCATGCACATCTCATGCACATCCAGGCCACTCTCTGTTTCAGTGGTTCACTTGGGAGGCAGCTCCTTCAAGAGTATTGGCAATAATATTTTTTCAGCTGTGGGTTTGTCTTAAAGAAAAGAAAAAAAAAAAAAAAAAGAAAAAGAAAGAGTGACAAGGCCAATCTTCTTTCAGGATTTTTCGTTGTTGCCTCCCAGGGTGAACAGGACAGCTCTAGGACTCTTGTTTTCTCCTTGTCTTGAAGCGATTAAAGTAGGAGTGGCAGTGTGTTTCCAGAGGACTGGAGAATGTTATGAAGATTGTGCTTGCAAGAGACTGTCAGTGTCACGTTAAGGTGAGTCTGTGACACAATGAAAGTCTCATCCACTGCACGGGACACAGGACCTTAATTTTACTTTAGTTAAAGTTGCTAACCCACTGAGAAAACTAGATGTGTGTTCGTGAAATGGAGCTTCTGAATTGCTCCATGCAAAGGCTTCCAAACTATTGACAATCCCATTTTCAGATGCAGTCGTTCCCAGCCTCTCCCTGTATTTACTGTTTCAATGTTTTTTTGAATTTGGCCTCAGGGTTTCACATCAGTATGCACCCTAGCTATGTACACATAAGATTTTCAATCCTTTCCTTTCCCCACCACTTGTGACTTCAAGAAATTTTAAATGTGCATTTGATGTGCTTTCTGACCTTGACTTTTGAGCATTCAGGCCAAGCACTCAATCATTACCATATAAGTTCATACCCTTGACATAGCATGAGTAATTGATCTCAACTCTCAATTATTATGTTAAGCTTATATGGATTTAGAAGGATGAGATCCTTCCTAATTAACCTCAAGTTTTTTGATAAGATTACACTCAAGATTGACACTGACAGCTCATAATTTATCTGAATTTTAAGGAAGCTCTTCATAAATTGCCAAGCCAGGACTTCAGAGTTATTACAGAAATAGATTTCAAAATGCACTAAAAATGCTGAAAATGGGAAAGAGTTTTGTAAGCAACTCTAACAGGGGTGGAAGTTGTGTTACACCCACAGGGAACAATGTTTCGAAGAACCCAAATGGAAGGCTGTTTTTCATGATAACTAACAGGAGCTAAATTTTCTTGATCAAAACGGACAGTGAAAAGGTAACATAAGAGGCAAATCTGCAGGTGGTAATACTCCAGAGCCTGATTCTCACGGGCTTGGTTCCTGGTGGTCGGATTCACTTGAGCCTAAGCAGGTCTTTAATGAAAGCCTTGCTCTGGGGTGCATCTTGTAGTGTTTCTGATGTGAACTCTGCTGCAGCCTAACAGGTAAATTCTGTTCTGGCCATCCCACTCTCCAAGTCCTCTCTCCAACCTGCTGCTGTGCCTTCATTTTTTTCAAACTTTAAGTCTACCTGAGGGCTGTCCTTTTTCTAGTATGGTTCTGTGGCTTCCAGAGGATCAGCTGCTCAGGGTCAGCCGCCAGTTAGCATCATTCTATTAAGGCAATGAGGGTTGAATTAATGCAAAGTCAATCAATCCTTGCTAATTCACACCAGCTAAGAGTTAGCTGTAAAAATGTAACAGTTTTTTAAATGCATGTTTAAAGGAATTGATCTTGTTACTGTTCTGAGTAACTATTTTACTAAAAGTATGAGGAGCTGTGGGCTGCCTGGCTGTTATACATCAACAGGATCATATTCCTGCATGACTTTATACTTACATGGATTCCAAAACAGGAGAAAATGTTGTTAGCAATGCGACTGAAATAGATGATGCTGTGTGACACTGCAAGGAACGCAGCATTTTGCATGGAATGGGATGAATGAGTACAGGCACTGAATAAACTAGGGGGAAATTTCAGCAGCTGATTATAGAAGAGCTGCAAGTACTGTCCTACAAACTTGCTTTGTGAAGCAGGACATCAGTGTTCTGATGGGGAGGAATTAATATGGACTCAGGTAAAATGGGAATTTTCATGTAGTGTCATTTTTATTTGAGATTGATTAGTCTGACCTTCACTATCTTTCTAAAGACAGTGCAGTAAGTTTTGTTGGCTTTTTTCCCCTCTGGTCTCACTGAGATTAGAGCATGGATTGGCAGATAGACCAGCCTCGTGTGCTGCAGAAAATGCAGCAGAGAATATTAGCTCAGAAGCACTGGGAGAAGACATTTAAACCCTTCCACATCGATGTTGATAAGCAGAGCTGTTGATGGACAGCTGTTTGCAACATTATGGTCATGTATTTGTAGACCTAAGGGAATCAGATACCAATGTCCTCATAACTGCTAGCCTGGTAATTAAATATGACAGTCTTATCATACAGTATTATCAGTATTTTGAAAGTATGTCTCGAAGACAGAGATACAATAGTCCCCTACAGTTCAGCATCAGACAGCGAAACATGTTTAGCATGAAAGATAAATTTTGGGATTCCAAACATATAGGGTTAAGACCTCGATAATGGAAGGTAAAGTAATTTAAAAAATGTTATATACCGAGAAAGATAAATGTGTTAGAACTGTTACAATGACCCTGCAATAGTCCCACAAGGGTAGAATGCTTACAGTGATGCCATTCCCTTTCAGGGCTGGTTGCTGTTCTCCATAGTTTTACTGATTAGTATCTTTATCAGTGAAGACTTCCACTGAAATTAATAGGATTAAATGTGTTGGCATAGCCTGACCCTTGAAATTTTAAGAATATCTACAACATTGCCAGTTTCTGACTGTGCAGGTCTGTTTTGCTGTCATATTTGAGTGAACCACTGCTTTTTTTCTTTTTTTTTTTCCTTTTTTTTCCTTTTTTAAAGCCAGTTCTGGTTTTACCACTACAGTGTGTCAGTGAAAGCAGTTTTGAAAACCAAATATGTCACTTAAGTGAACAAAAAATCAATAGCACACAAAATTCTGGGAAACCCATTCTCCAGGAAACATACATCTATATTTTATCTTCTTGACTTCAATTATCAGCTTTGCCAACTTCTGCTAGAGACATTTTCCTGGCTCTTCAACTCATTCCTCATCAATCCCTGATGCTCTCTCTATTTTAAATGACTGTGTAGTTCCTCTCCCTCCTACTTTTCAGCTGATACTACCCACTTAGATTTTGACACCCATTCTCATCCTTAATTTTACTCTGCTTAAAAGTGTTGCCACTGATTTTGATGGCAAAATACTGTGATTATTTCTGTATATGTTGCATAGGTAACAATCCTTCCCATCAGAAGTCAGAGAGCTTCAGCTGAGCAAAGATGTGCTGCCTTACTGATTAAACTGCTGTGATCAAAACCTTTGTGTAAAAGCACCTTCTTGTCCACGTGTGCACAAGAGCTGGATTTCAGCAAATTCTTTTCCTCTTGAGATGTGCTTTATGATTTTGATGGCATTTATTGATGTAGCAAAAGTGCTGTTCATCACCCAGTTTTGAAGACAACTGTAGGAGAACCTGTGTCATTTACCTCTCCCAATTTATTTAACTGAGCTGGCTCATCTGAAAACATAGTTGCGACAGTTGCAAGGGAATCAAAGCCTAAATCCATTCTGGAATAGGACCTTGAATGGTGTGAAAAAGCACTGTGCTTCCCTTGTCTACAGCAGACTTGCAAAAACTGGCATCTGCACATGTTCTGTTTTGTTGCTCATGTGGATGGTAAAATTCCTTGGGAGGAAAAAATCAGGTTACCAATTGAACTGCACAAACATGCTGCTGGTCAAAAGCTAGGGAATGTGGTTAAGTTGGAAATATTTTAAAATGTCACTTCATTGGTGTTTTATTAAAAGGTCATCTGGCATCTTAAATAATAGGTGATTTCTAAAGGCGGTGTATGGAGATGAAACAGATACTGGACATGGAACATGCACACCTAAGTGTTATCTTATTTCCCTTTTTTCCCATTATAATATTTGTGAAATGAGTATTCTCCCCAGGTTTTTATCATCATTTGCCCAGCTTAATTAAGCTTTTTAAGGTCTATAAGTGGCTTTCTTGGCATGCTCAGGATAGTCCTGACACCAATGCTGTCAGAGTAGTAGATCTGCATCTTTTCCAGCAACCCAGGTATCAACAGTAGATAGAAAAAAGGCTTCTCAGCTGTTCAGAGGCTGGTGGTGATCTTAAAAAGTGACTGCCTGAACTACTTTCTTGTTTCATTTTCTGTAATGAGTTTCTGATTTTAATTTATCAGAAACATAAAATTCAGCTGATGGGCCATGTCTGAGACTCTTGACACAGACATCTTCTTTATCTCCTTCAGTTTTGGAGTTGTTCATTTCCTCCTCAGAATTACAAGCCCTCCTTACAGAAGGGGTCTTGGAAAAGACAATAAGTGTTATCAAAAATCTACCTGCAAAAGGCAATAAGTGTTATCAAAGATTTACCTGAAGAATAATATACTATGCTGGCCTCAATTAGAGAATAGGTATGAGTTTAGTTCTCTTCACAAGAAGCATTTCTCCCACCCTTACTTATGAGCAGGAACAAAATTGCTGTTTCATCTCCCTCGTGGAATCTGTGATATATAAGGCATCTCAAAGGAAATTTACATCAGCCTGTTATGACTTTATACCTCCCCCATCAAATAATGGCCTTGAGCATGGAACAGAGACCTGAGGGAAATATGACAGAGAAGGAAGAGAGCCAAGCAATTAATAATATTTATAATACTTCCTACATGCAATAACCTAGGATAAGGTTAGTTCCTTTTTTTTTCCTTCATTATTGCTTTGCATGAGGTCAGTACAAATATGTGTATGAAAAAAAGCATGGAAAAGACTTGTTTCAGGCTCTGTGTGTGTGTGTGTGTTATGATTTTGCTGGAAGTTTAGGTGTTTCTGGAGTATAGGAAGAAGTAGAATCAATTTAATTTATACTGTACACTATGAATACCCAGGGAATCCTTGTGCTCAGTGGTATCTAGGTCTTGCACAGCTAAATGTACACAACAGAAAACCTGGGTATTTTACTGGCACGAGATCACTTTGCTGAATAAAGCTCAAAGAATTGAAAGAGAGATATAACTGCTCCGAAATCTATGTATGACAAAAAGAACTGTGTGAAAAACTATATTGTGTGTTCACTGAGGGGTAATTTGCCCAGGTGTAATTAATGAGTTACCAGACCATTACACACAAAATACTGAAGGAAAGAGATGGTAGGAACAACAAAAGGGATCACAAGAGTGTATTACTTTGGTTGATGTGAGTTAAGGAAGGTGCTACTCAGCATAGCAGGGCCAGAGGCTGGCTTAGAGGACAGAGCTGCTGATGGAAAAAGTCAACATGTCAAGTTACACTCCTAAGTGGAGCTGATTTTATGGTGGGCTTTTCACACAGGTGACATTACCTAGTTTTTAATTACTGCAGACAGAACGTCTTAACATAGATTCACTGGAGGACATATCAGTTGTCATTTTGTTGGTTCCAGTAAGTGCTCCGAGGTCCCAGTTGTTACTGTCTGTGAAACATGCTTTGTAAATCTTATCCTATGTGAATATCCTTGGCTATTGATTCTTCTGTGAACTTGGCAGTCCTGTCAATAAAGGGGAAAAAAAAAAAAAAGCATTAAAGGAAAATCAGTGTCCTTGCCTTATGCAGTAACCTGAACAGTTCTTGGGAAAGAGTCCAGTACAGGCACAGTAGCATGGTTAATTAAAGCAGTAACATCATTAGTATACTAATTTGGGAGTGTGTAGATGTTGGGTCTGTGTATATCAGGGACACAGTGTAATTGTTGCCCTTCTGTTCTTGGTTTATAGTTTTCTAGAATTATGTGCAGGCGGAGGTAAAAGTAGAATTGCTAAACCAGTCAACCAATACCTGAATTTAAAGACATATAATTTTAGGGAAGGCTTTTTAGTGCCAGAAAGAGCACAATATTATCAGGTTATTTGGGCACTGGAAACCTGAAGAAGCTGTTCTGAGATGGCTAATGCATGGGTCTGGACTTCTGCCAAGGAGCCATGGGGATCCATAACAAGGCAGAGGATTTTGAAAATGCCTTGTTCTCCTGGACCCATACACCCAGATTAATGTCTGTGGGTCAGGTTTCTCTCTAGTCTGATGCTGCAGCCTGGTTTATTACCTTACACTGTAACTCCAACAGGGCAGTGCCACACTTGTCTGCTGCAAACTGGGAACGTTATGAAGAAAAAAAGATTTTTACTTCCCCCCTCCACCTTCATTCAGATTTCATTAGTTAATTGGATGCACGACGTACTGCATAGAGCTACAGAATGATGCTGAACCTCTCCTCCAGTCTCTGTCCTAATTTGTATGGAACAAATTACTTCTACTTAGAGGTCACAGAAAAAAAAAAAAAATGGTGCTGACTGAGAAACATGGCATTCCTTTTTCAACACTGTTAAAACTGGAATAATAAAAATTTCAACACCTCTCCTACTACTAGTGTAAATAAAATATCACTCAGTGTGTCTCACACTAAGTACATTTAAAAGAAGGATTTGAACTGTGATGTGTACATTAAAAGAAAGAGGCAAGATGTGCCCTCGTGCATACACTGACTGCTGAAAGACCACAACCAAATAAGAGCAAATTTCAGCCCCTGTTAAATCACAGTAGAACTTAGTACAGTGCCTGCAAGAATTCAAAGCAGCTCACTCAGCAAATTGTTATCTTGTGTTTGGAAAAGCAAACCATCGAGACTGCAGGATCACGCTTGCAATCCATGATTTAATACGTGTTTTGTCACACAGGAGAGTATTGTCATGGACCATTCATGGAGAATGCAAAAATAGCTATTGACACTGCAAACATACTGTGATCTCAACTTACCGCTTCAAGAATATTATACTCATTGTGGGTTTACGGAAGGAAATGAACTTTTGGATTTTCTCATGAAAACATTGGAAAATACCAATTAAACCAAAATCCTAAGTGCATCGGCACTTTACCTTTCAGAACTGAAACTGGCTTAGAAGTTCTGCTGATCTGCACAAAAAGAAGAGCCCAGAGCCTGTTGGAGAGGCTGATCACACGCTGCCTGAAAGGGATAAAGATCACCACGCTCAAATCATCTGTGCCAATGAAAATGGGTGTTTCATTCAAACTTCTGGATTTCTCAGAGGTGCTATCCAGTCCCACACACCTCACAGGCTACCTTCAGAACTGGCCTTCTGAATCCTGGTATCTTGCATGTGGACACAGGGATGTGCAAGGGCTGCCCCAGCCTTGGTCCGATGTTTGCCCCATGTTTCCCGCCCATCAGAAAGTAAAAGCTGAGAATATTTTTCATATTCCACTCTCTTCAGAGGATCTCTGCTGCTTAGCAATTCATGTTACTTCTCTCTCAGAGAAGAAGCTGTTACTAGTTATTACTTCTTACTAGTAATGGAAACCTGATTGGGCAGCTCCGTAAGGAGAAAACACATTTCCCAGCTGTTCTTTATTTATGTATTTTCCACTGTGAAGCCTCCAGTGCTTGGGACTGATACTTCCAGACATTAAAGTGTTCCTTGTGAAACTAAATAGCGTCAAGCAAAAATTTTTTCAAGGCTTTTGTCCAAGTTTTGTACTTGGGTTGTTGCTCAGAGGTCACCTTGCGTCTCCCCAGCGCAGAGCTGCGGCAGGACAGCAGAGGGAGATAGTGCTCAAAGGAGGGGGAAAGGCGCGGGCTTTCCCGGGACACCCCTGGCCAGCGACAGCACCACCAGCAGCCCGGGAGCAGCCCTCCATCCGAAGCAATGACTGCATTTCAGCCGCTCTGCCGCCCTGTGGAGGAGCGCTGGTGGCGATCAGTGGCAGCAGCTCCCTCCGTGCCCTGCCCCAGCAGCGGCGGTGGCCGCCCGGGCGGGTCCGCGTCCCTCTGCCCGTGTCCCGGCACGGAGCCCGCGGGCACCGACCTTGCTGGGTCACAGCAGCACAACGCACTGACTTTATTGAGGCGTGCCCTTCAGTGGGAGTCTGCTTAGTGCATGTGTTGGGTCTGTAATTAAAATGCTAAAATACGGTTCCAGGAGAAAGTTTAACAGGTTATTATCTTTCCTGCACACAAGGAAGAGAGTGCTAGGACATATCTGTTCAAAGTGACTGTGCAAATGACATTTTGATGTTCCATATTTATAGTGCTCTCCCCCAGTCACTTACATGTAAAGGGCTGGATTATACCAGCCTGCCCCAGAAAGAGGTCGGAGAATGAACCTGAGTCACGACCACTCCCAAGGGCCAGCCAGCCTTCCCCCTACACAGAACCACACAACATCGTTTAGGTTGGAAAAGACCTCCAGGATCATTGAGTCCAACCTTTTCCCCTGCTCCCTGTGGCTGGGATGCCACTTTGATCAGGATAACATCAAAGCCTGATTCTTCCATGCTGAGCTGTATCTCCGTGGTGGTGTGACTCTTAGCCCCTGCTTTCAAGGTAAGCGAGAAGGATCGATAATGTCTCATCTGAAATCCAAGCTCCAGTTTTAACTCACCTGTCCCACTACGAGTTTCACTGGGGCACTTTTTTAGTGATGGGAGAAGACCACCTCCTGCTCCCTTCCACTGCAGTACCTGACACTGTTGGAGTAATACACGCCTGGGTTTGTCAGCAGAACTAATTTGAGTCTCCCTGCACAATTTGCTCTGGTTGTTTTTAACCTTTTTATCTTCTTTGTGGATATTTTTGAAAAAAACAAAAACAA
>VZTI01001640.1:1016492-1068346 GCA_013397865.1 Struthidea cinerea | reverse complement strand
TTTTAAAAAAAAAAAAAAAAAAAAAAAAAAAAAAAAAAAGGAAGAACTCCTGTAAGTTTTAATCCAAGTGCAATTACAGAGTGCCAGTCAGCTGACAATGGCAGGGTAATTGATGGTGCAAAATGTCCCATTGGCTTTCTGGAGATGTTTTCTACTGGCTTAAATATTTGTGTTTAATGAATCCAATGTTCATGGCAGAAGTTGAGTCAGAACCCATGGCAGGCTCAGACCCATACGCCTTGTAGGCTTTGCAGGAAAGAGAGAAATAAAAAAAATCCAGTTGAGTAGAAAGAAAAAAAAATTCTTTATTCCTTTGCCGGGTGGATCTTCTGACATGGATTTGTTGCATCAGCTTAACTAAAGCTGTGGAAGTTGGAAGAATCTCTGGTTTGCAATACAAGATCCAGTTGGGTTCAGGGTGGCAAGTCAGAGACCCAAAGACATTAATTTGCAAGCAGACTCCTTCAGGGAACAATGCTTTTAATAAGCACTGTATTTTTGCCCTGTTTCTCTTCCTTACTTGGAAAAAGGTATGAAGTTCCTCTTTCCTGAGCAACAGTGTAGTGCACCAATGGGAAACAGTGGGTCCTGGCCAGAAAGGCTACAAAAGGGATTTTGTTCCTTGAATGAATCTCCAGAATTTTAGATCTCTCTCCATATTCTCCTCTATCCCACCAGTGGCACAGGGTTCTTCTTCTGGGTTGTTGGTTTTCATCTCCTAAAAGAACTAGGGAAAAAAAGAGATGAATGGTGCCCTTATGTACCACTGAGTTAATCATCATCACTAAGATGTTAGGCACAGAATCTTTGAAACATTTTCTGACTGCTTTAGGTTTTGCATAGTTCATGCTATTTTTTACCAGAAAGAATATTTTAAAATTTGAAGACTGCCTTTAGCACTTGATTGTAAATTTTAAATACTTATTAAGATAAGACACTAAGTCTTCACTGAGCTCACCTGGAGAACAATTTCTTCCCGTTTTTCACACAGAATATATCTGCAATGGCTGGAAAGAAAAATGTGGAAGATAAGCTAGAAAATCAGCAGCAATAAGGCAGCAACTAGGTGTCAATAAGATACTGCTTTAGTAGTTGAATTGCTAAATCCTTTGGTTACTGAATGCTCCTCAATAGTAATAAGACCTCCACCTTCCTATGGCTCTGGGATACTTTTATTAAAACTTCAGAAAGTGCATTTCTACTAGGAAGGTTTGCATACGTTTCTACAGCAGAAAAAACCCAGCTGACCTCTGTTTAAAGACCAAATTGACTTACAGTTGGGAAAGGTTTAGTGCTCCAATCTCTTTTTTAATAATACCATTTCTATCTGTTGAAATCTTATCTCTATCTGTTTGGGGTTTTTTAGTGGAAATATTTATTTGAAGAGGTCGGTGAGGGCATTATTGGGAGGCAGCGGGGAAGGTTGTTTTAGTGGGACTCCTGCTTTGGTTAACAACCTCTCAGTGTGGATGCTTGCCTTAACACACGGCTTCTGGGAGCTCCTTCAGCCCTGGATAATTATTCAATGGGACACATCTGGTTCTTACAGAGTCAGCACTCCCACCGACTTCACTGGGACTGCTGCTGCAGGATTCAGCCCCACAAGAGCTAAATAGAGAAAAGAGATGATGCTGTTTTGCTGAAGCAGGGAACAATGGTTGATAAAATAAATCCACTGAAGGAAGGAACGGAAATATTCCTGCAGCATTGTGTTGACCTTTGGGAAACTACTCTAAGGTATTTTGCCACCACAACTGGGAGAGGGCTTCAAGAAGAGCTAAGATAGATGGGGCAAATAGAGTTCATTGGGTATTTTTGTCATTTAGTGGTTTTGGGGTTTTTTTGTTTGTTTGTTTGGGTTTTTTTGTTGATGGTGGTTTTCTGCTTTGTTTTTTTTTTTTTATGTTTCTAACTAAGCAGGGGTTTGTCTGCTTTATTTTCTTATTTTTGCTGGTGTGACTTCTGTCTCATTTGGTGTCTGTTGGGGCAACTTTCTACTAGGACATCTATATTTGGACTAGCAGTGATAAGAAAAGTGAGAAAAGGGGAGAGAGTACTTTCAGATCATAGGACAGGGAATGAAAGTGAAAGTTTCTCTGATTTGAACGGGAAGAGGAAAACATGCTTGGCTTTACAGCTGAGATACTACATTTGAAGAAAAATGCAAATAGAGTACATGCTTCAGAATATACCTTCTCATTGAAAACAGAATAGAACAGAACTGAGGCTGCTGAAACATGAATAGTACAGGTAAATTAAAGGTGTTATACCAACACCAACCTACTCATTAAAGAAAACCGAAATTACAGGAGACAGCAGGACTTTAAGGAGTGTTTCAAGAAGACTGATAATTTTGAAGATCACTACAGAAAATGAAAGAAAAAGGAATTTGGAGGATGAATAGTTCTGATGGGTGAAGTGGGCACCTGATGGCGCATACAGTCTGGGAAGAGGAAATACAGGTTGTTGAAACTAATTAGGGATAAAGTGAAAGAAACTGCAGGTCATCTGCTGAAGAAGCTCATGAGGGAAGTAAATCCATGTGAAAACTCATAGCAGCTCATGGCACTTGCTGGGGGAGGGGGAAAGACATGGGGAGCAGGAAGAAAGATGAGTCTTGAGTGTGAGGAAAGCTGACAGTGGCCTAAAGCATACCAGGCAAAGCTGAAATCTAGTACTGGAGAGGGCTTTCAGAGAGAAATGGAGCTGCTGAGGGCAACATGAGAAGGGAAGGAAGCAAACTGTAGAACAAACCAGGGGTGAGGCCACTGGAAGGAGCCAGGGGAAATGAGATAAAATGATAAAGGGATTTGGAGAGGAGAAATATTATCTGAAAAGTCAGAAAATCTGGGATAGCTTTAAGGAGATAGTATCCTTAATTTTCATCCTGCAACCCTGCAGTGAGTATTATAAAAGGGACATACCAGAAATCTTTATTCATTGGTGATCTCTGTCATAATGGCCCCTTGGAGGTTTTGGCAGACTCCAATTTCAAATAGCTCTGAGGTACACTGACACTAAAAAAAAAAGCAGTGTAGCTTCAAGAGATCTTAAAACTGCCCTAGCTCGATGAGGAGTCTTCACCTGCAGCTTAGGGTCTGGAGCTCAGCTTTGTATTTCAGTTTCTCCAAGCAGCTCCTGGTTTTATAACCTGTTAATCCAGTGATCCTCTTCCCTGAGCAATATCACCGAAGGTAATGCTGGAGGGATGGGGGCAGATGGGGGTGGTTTAGTGCTTTTCTGGCGAATGTATTGGTGAGGGGGCTCATTATATGGATAGCTCAGTAACAGGGATGGTTATCTGACCTAAGCAGGGCTTTGCCTCTTTAGTGTAGCTTCTCCTTCTGGCCTGACAATTTATGAACATGAATCTCTAATCCTCTGCTATCTGTGGCCTCCTTGTTACTGCAGGTTCATAGGACAGGCTGTTTTCAGAGGCTCCCAGAAGTGTAGAACTCCCCCAAAAGAGCTAGATAAAAGACCTATTTCTCACAGTGATGTTTATTAGGAGGTTTTATGCACCCCAGTGAGGAGGAAGGGAGCCAAAGGTTGCAGGTGAAGTACATCTGGAGCTCAGCTGAATGCAGCTGTCAGCATTGTACAGGTTTGAACCCAGGCTGCTGTGTGCTTCTCTGTGGCCGGGTGGCAACCAGTGCTGTGGGCCTGAATGACACTTTGGACAGGAAAAGGAAATCTGTAACTAAAGTCATATTAAAAACCTAATTCAGTGAGCCTAATCAGGTAACTTTTACTTACCCTGGTGAATAATTCAGGGGGATTGTGCATGTGAGTCAACTAACGCTTTATGCAAGTTGATGAATTAAAAAGACAGAGAAGCAGAGCTGGAGGTCCTTGCTGGTGTAAATCACGTAGCTGAACTCAATGAGACATGCCTACTTACACTGGTTGTGCAACTGACAACACTTCTGAAGAATACAGGAGACAAAAACATTAAACAAGAGAAGAAACATATGGTTGTGGTTATGGCATGTCCCTCCCTGGCAGTGTATGGACAGAAAAGAGAACTGAAAAAGTAATTATTTCTGAATTATATAAATGGTGGATGTTTCTTTTTTTGTTCATTTGTTCATGAACTGTCTGTGGAAGAGGTCACAGTTTTCTCAACTCTTCCTTACTTTAAATTATTTGTCAAATTCTTCCTGCAGACACTTCACATTTTAACTCGTTGTGCAAGGAGCATTGTGGAAGAATTCTGAGCAGATGTGTGGGTCTTTTAGGGTCTGTGAATTGTCTTCTTTTCTTCTCTCCCATTGACTTTACAGGGATTAGGTCATCAACTTGAATGATGGATGCACATCAAAAAAATTACTCTTTAATAGCCATGAGCTATACTTGCTTTTCAAATTTCATAGAAACAGATCCAATTCCAGCTGGGAAATGTCAGGTTCTGAAAGGCAACATTTTTTCCGAGAGAAGTGGGCTCTGAAGTTTCTTGTCCCAGCTGAGTTCAATGAAATGTTAATGAAGCAAGGAGGGACAGAGAAATATTCCTGTCTCTCTAAGGAGGTGTTTCTCCATAAGCAGGTTTCAGTGCTGGCACCTCCTTCACTACAGTCAGTGAGATCAATAGTCAATTCAAAGGTGCAGAAAAAAATGCGTCATTGCTAGTTTTCAATCTCACTTTAATATTTGAAACCGAGCCACTTCAGACAGTCTGGGGCTGGTTTTCACCCACTGAAGTTACAGGTAAATCAAGCAGCTGACATGGATTTCGTACATGCTTCCAAACTGGGTGCATCTTTAAAATCCTGTATACAACTTGTTTACAGCACTCGTAGGAGGTCAGAGCCTGCCCTTTCAACAGAAACAGCTAAATCAAGAGGGTATAATAAAAGCACTGAAGGCTTCTTTAAGCCAAAAGAGGATAGTTTAAAACTTATCAGCCCTTCTCCCACATGGAAATTGCTGTGTCTCACAATAACATTTACAGTTCTGTCTGTCTAGTTGTATCAGCAGGGAAAACACCACTTGAGCAGGGACAGGAACACGTTCTGATGTTGACCAGGAATAGAAACGTAGACACTGGTGCCTCTGGAAAACGATGACCCAGATATTTTTCCACTGTGAAATTATCAGTCAAACATATAAATGCAAGACTTGTAACACCTTGATATGAGTTATTACAGCGTTTACTGTCACAAGCTGGGGTGATGTCATAACACAAAGGATGCATTTACCAGACCAGACTTTAACAAGTTAAGATTAATGAACTGTTCCAAGACAGAACTTTTATATGTGCTGTTTATACACACGGAGTATTAAAAAGAAAAAAAAAATGGGCTGCCAAAGCACCGGTGACCTGCAGAATATTGAAATAAATAGCTGATGATGCAAAAAGTGCTGAGAGAGGAGTTTACTCAAGCACCGCAACATCGCCTGTTTGTGTCGTTGTTTGGGGCTGTGTCACACTGGTTACCAGTTAGTCATGACTCCAGTGTGTAGAGAACATCAAGGGGAGTTGTTCTGCCATGGTGACAGGATGTTAATTGAAAACAACAAGTTGTGTATATTTAAGTGTGAAAAGAACAGCATGCTCACCCACCTGAGTGGTTGTTTACTTTCTAAATGTCTGTCTTCAGCAAGCCTCATTCCCAAGGTGCCTGATACAGCCTAGCATGGGGAGCTATCTCTAAAATTAATATTAAGTAATTCACTAAAGATAAATCTCCACATCATAATAAATCATCAAAATCCCCATAATACAAAACATGAAAATGTCAACATTTATACAAAATCTTCCACCCAAAAGTCTCAAACTCCCTCAGTCTAAGCATCCTTTGTTTGTATTTTTAGTTGCTATGAATACTAAAGAATTTTTTCTACGTATTGCAACAGATACTTAAAAAACACTGATTTTTACACATTCTCTGATGTGTATGTATTTTTATTCTCTTTCCAACACCAGAACTCCTGTACTTTGAAGGTTAATGGTTGCTGCTACTGAAAAATATTCAGTATGATCTCGGAACAGCTTGTAACAGGACGTGAGCTAGAAACCCCCAGTTGGTGAAATAAGGATATGGTTAGGTGATACAGAGTTACATAAGCAGGAATTCTCCAAGGACATTTTGATGAAGTTCTCTATTGCTGTGAAAAGCTGCACAAGATTATTAATGACCACAAGTGGTCAGAATGCTTTGCATGGTCAGAAATGGGATAAAAATAACCCACCATTTTTATTTTGACAGTGTGCTAGTAAGGAAACACGCTTCATGTTATGGTACGATCCCTGCTGTAATAGATCACAAATCTATTAATCTATCAATCTATTGATTCTTCTACAAGCAAGTGAAGTGCAATGTCCAGGGAACTGTGCATCCATCGCTCTGAGCTTGAGAAGCAGTCTGTGACACTCTTGAATATACCTAAAAGTAATAACAGATATCTGAGGGGAAGCAACTGCAGCTCTCTGTAACAGAGACTTAAGGGTGTGTGATAATCAGAATCCCCCCCGAACAATAAGGGAAAGCCGGAAATGGGAATCACATTCTTGTTGGTGTGGTATTTTCCTAATCACATGCTCTTAATGAAAATTATGTGGCAGGGTCACTGAAAATCAGGTTAACCATATGGCGAGCACAGTGCTTGCTTCGTAATGCGTGGGTTTGCTGAGGATTAGAAATCTATTAGAGAGCAGATTTGGAATTCCATTGAAGAAAGTAATGAACTGCATTTCGGTGCAGAGAAAGTAATCTCAGATAAGCAGAGAGCACAGTCAGTTTGACAGTGTGTTGAAGAGGTTCAAGAGGTGAAGTAAAAGTCACGCAAAACCACTGAGGAGATACACTGAGATGAAGTTCTTTTATTTATTTATTGTGCTGTAGGTTTCTTGAGGAGGAGTTCTGCAGATGAAGTGCATGCAAGAGCAGGTCTATTAAAAGCAGCTCTCAAAATACTTAACACATGGGGCTAAAGAAGCACTTAGCTAAGAAGCAGATAAAAAGTCTCAAAAATCATTCAAAAAAGAAATCAGAAGCCAGTGATTTATGTTCTTTCTAAATGTTCAGTGAGCTATTGGTTGTCGTTGTGAGCGACACTGACGGCAAGGAATGTCACGAGTTTAGAAGGGAAAGCAGTTTTGACTCTTTATTAATTAATTAATTCATCTTTTATAACATGGATCGCAAAGAGTGTGTTGAATGGCATAAGACAATTGGGTGCTCGGCCATCCACCCCTTGAGGGGATTGGTCAAGCTCTAAGACACTTGTTTCAAAATATTAGAAAGCTACAACCATAACAATCTTGCATAACACACCCAGGTGCAAGATAAAGAATTAGTTTACAAGAACTCATAGCAGTGTTTTTCATAGCCTCTGTGAGAACTGCAAAGTTCTCACAGAACGCTGCAGAAAAGCTGAAAGATTTCTCTACCAGAGCTTTTCAGCATCCACAATTGGTAGATCAAAATTCTATGTGAAATGAGTCTACAGGATACACAGACCCTAATTTTCATTTAGCAAACCAGAATCCAAACCCCAAAACCCTAGAAGGAATTTCTGTCTAGTGATAGGATGAACTGTTAACAAATTCGTGACTGTGGTTGGATTTTCTCATTTATTTGAATATGGTACCTGTGTTCCCAGTGAAACTGCATAAAAATGTTTTTTTCAAAACAAAGAGTGGTACCACAGAAATCAGTATGCAAACAGAGTGTTGCTTCAATATCATTGCCAGGCTTCTTTGGATTCCAGACTTGACATGTCATAAGAATTTATTTTCTCTGCATAGCATATATATTGGGCCTAAATTAGCTGTCAGCACAGGTAGATGCTTCACAATAGTGAATTTTTACTTTTTGCTTCTCTGTGCTATGGGAAGCATTAAACTCTAAGATGTGATGGGGGGTAGTTTGCTTTCCTCCTCTGCCCAGCTACCAGCAGATAAAAAAGTGAGCCATTTCTGGGTGTGCCTTTGTTCCTACAATTTAATAGTTCATACTGCTTATAGAACACTGAGAAAGTTAAAATATTTGGAGACATAATCTGCTGTTTATCTTGAATAGCATCTCATAAGGTGCTCTTCCATTAGTAGACATATAAAGAGAGGCTCTGCAGAGAGCAGGGGGATATCAGACTTCAGTCTGTACCTAAGAGACAGTTCCTAGCTCACAAGCTGTCTGACCTGGGATTCAGGGGTCTTGGGGTCAACGTTTGGCTCTGATTTCTGTGTCATCTCACACAAATCATTTAATCATTGCACATGCCTGTTCTGCATTAATAGAACTCATCTGCAATGTGGAATTTATCTACCCGGGAGGACACATGGTAAGAAAGTATTTATTCTCAAGGTACTGAGATCAGCCACCCACAGGCCTTCTTGCTTGATCTTTTTCCCCATCATTTTTTACAGGCAACAGCACATAATTTTTCATCCACTCTCAGGCTTTTCTGCTGGTTCGGGATAGATTTTTTTTGGCCTTTTTTGTTTTGGAGGCTGTGTGTGGATCTGGTTTGCTGCTTGTTCTTTCAACTTGTACATTGATGCACCAATTTCATTTCACTCTCTTTTATCATTATTCCCTTCAATGTGTTTTCTAATTGCATGGTCTGCCCTACTAAGCTGCAGTTTAGAACCGCTCTTGGTGCTCACCTTGCAGCACTTGCATTTATACACTGCAGAGTTACAATGAAATCTGCTTCTCCATGCTTGTCTCCTCCTGCTACAAAATACTTTCCTATTTCCATTCTGGAGTCTTCCTGACTAAACAGTTTTTCTCTTCCAGCTGAAATTCCATGCTTACAATCCCAATCACATTTTTCCCAGCCTGCATCCTGTTTAAAAACCATCCACACCTTTATTCTTGACTTCTCTGGATGAGTTTCAGCAGTTTATTCCAGTGAAAACTGTATATACCTTCCTCCCTGAAAAGACCATTTGAGCTTCCCATCCCCTCCCAGATTGCTTTGCAGTCTTTGTAAAGATTCTGCGTTGTCTTCTCCCCTGATTCAGGTGGAAGTTCCCGAGTCACGCTCCTTCTCTAATAATCTCCAGTTGCCTCAATGCCATCCTGTTTTGTCTTCAGTCTGCATCTGTGTTTTCCCTCCTTTCCTTCCTTTTTATTATGATGCTCCAGCTTTTCCATTCACAGTTCAATTATGCTTCAGTCTTCCCTAGTACAAATTGCATATGCACCCTTAGCTTCATGTGCCTAATATGTTCTCCTTTGTCTTTCTCCTTTTCATTTATGTGCAACTGAAGGTGCAATTTAGAACTTTGAAGGTCCACTTTTCCAGTTATATCCTCACTTTTCTTTCCCTTTTGCTTCATCAGAGATATCCCACTGAGGTCACTAAAACCTTTTCTCCCAGAAATGGCCAGGACTGTTACTCAAGGCTTATTCTTCTTGACACATCAATTACGTTCATATCAACTATGAAACATATCAAACCTTTCTCATGATGTCTCTAATTCTTGGCTGATAGTCCCAATAAATACCTGAAAATTGTCATGTTTATTATCTTATCATGCTTCAAATCTTCTTTAAAATTCTTGTCAATGAAGGCACTGGTGATCCAACTCCTCTCTGCCATGCTGACCAACACTGTCTCAGTTTTCCACGTGTAGATCCATGTTAACTCTTAATGTTGCTCCATTGCTCTTGTGACAGTACCTGTCTGTTACTCTGGATCTGTGGATCCTGTAGCTCAGTCAGGTCCTGCTCCATAATTGCTGCCTGAAGTTCTACACCAGTAGTAACAACATTAATAGTAGACAGAATCCTATTGACATTCGGCACTGTAATTGGCACCTTCAAAAATGCTTATAAATAGCACAGAAATTATTGGCAGGAAGGTCAGATGTTTCCTAGGTTGTTTAAATAACAGAAAATAAAATTAAATTCCTCTTAATGAGCGTGGCTGGAGTCTGATTTTCATGGATTAAAACAGATTAACCCACTAAACATAGCTTCAGATCCTCATGCAATTATTTCTTCTCCCGAAGCTAAAAGATGTTTAAGTCCTTCTTCTATTGATTCAGTCTTTTTTTTTTATCTTTGTGAAAAACAAGGATGTAAGTGAAAAATCTGGCAAAGAAAGGGTTATAGGACAGGTTGCAGTCACCTGTTCTGAGTGTTCACTGAGAAGGATAATCAGATATGGTAAGCTGACTAATAGAGATGTGGGCTGAACTGTTAGAAAAGGAGAAGTCTTTCAGAAGAGGATTCCCAAGAGACAAGGATGGAACTGTGGTTTTTCTCTGGTGTGTGGCTAAATATGTGAATATTGGATTATTACAAGCTGTTATTTATGTATGGCAAAGGAACAATCAAGACCTTCCTTACTCTTATATTTTTCTGCTGTCCCATAAAGCTGATAACATTTGTACATGTCTCAAAAGGTATTTAAGCCTTGCATGTGCGTGCAGCATCCTCTCCTGCCTTGCTTTGAAGGGCTTCACTCTTCAGCTAGGTCATCATCACATCATTAAGAAGAAGGCCTCTTTCTGTCAGGCCCAGTAGAACCTTTACCGAAACAGTGTTCTCTGACTGTATCTCACATTCAGCTTCTCAGCCGTGCTGACTGCAGATTGGCCTTGGATACTCTCTGTTTCTTATGCAGCCATCTCCTGTTCTTTTTAGTGGTTGTCTTGTCAACAAAAGCTCTTCATTTCAGCTCTAAACTACTTTGCATTTCTGAACTAGGCAGTCTCACAGACTATCTTAACATGAGCATCAAACTTAAAAGAATCATCTCTTTATCAAACTTCCAATTTGCAAAACCCTGACCCTATATGTGTGTATTCATTTAGGTTGGAAAAGACCTTTAAGAGCATTGAGTTCTGCTGTTAACACTGTACACCACTAAATTGTGTCCTTAAGTGCCACATCTGCATGTCTTCTAAGTGCTTCCAGCATTGGTGATGCCCCCACTTCCCTGAGCAGCCCGTTCAAGTGCTTGACAATGATTTCCATGAAGAATTTTTTTCTAATACCTGATCTAAATCCCTGCTGGAACAACTTGAGGCCATTTCCTCTTGTCCAGTTCTTGTTACTTGGGAGAAGGGACCAACTCCCACCTGGCTACACCCTTCTGTCAGGCAGTTGTAGGGAGTGATAAGGTTCCCCCTGAGCCTCCTTTTCTCCAGCCTGAGCCCCACCCAGCTCCCTCAGCTGCCCCTCACAGGACTCGTGCTCCAGACCCTTCCCCAGCTCCACTGCCCTTCTCTGCACACGCTCCAGATCCTCAATGTTTTTCTTGCAGGGGTCCAAAACTGGACACAGCACTCGAGGTGTGGCCTCAGCAGTGCCCAGCACAGGGGGACAGTCACTGCCCTGGTCCTGCTGCCACACCATTGCTGATACAGGCCAGGTGCCCTTGGCCTTCTTGCCCACCTGGGCACAGCTGGCTCGTGTTCAGCTACTGTTGGCCAGCACCCCCAGCACCCCCAGGTCCTTTTCCACCAAGAATCTTTCCAGCCGCTCTGCCCCAGCCTGTAGCACTGCCTGGAGTTTTTGTGATCCAAGTGCAGGCCCTGGCACTTGGCCTTGTTGAACCTCAGCCCATGGATTCAGCTTGTTCAGGTCTCTCTGCAGAGCCTTCCTTCCCTCCAGCAGATCAACACTCCAGCCCAAACTGGTGTCATCTGCAGACTGAGGCTGCACTTGATCCCACCATCCAGATCATCAGTAAAGATATTAAATAGAATTGTCCTGCATACTGAGCTCTGGGGAACACCTCTAATGACTGGCTGCCAACTGGATTTAACTCCACTCATTGCCACTCTCTGGGCCCAGCCACCCAGGTGGGTTTTTTTCATACAGGAAGCTAATCTCCCATGTCTCCCTATTGCCATCAATTTGTATTTTCAATGTATATTGTTGCTTTCTAAGGTACAGTAGAGCACAATTTTGGAATTGCTAAAGTTTTTGAATGGTTGTGTCCAGCTTTCTTCCTTATGGATATTACAGTGTATTGATTATCAGAACATAATGGTGGATGGAGTTTTGGGAAATTACAAATTTCTCTGTAGTCTCTGATCTCATTGTGAGTGTAAGATTAGGGGGATATTGCCCATGTAACAAGGGAAAATCAAGGAGAAATTCTACCTTGAAAGGTTTCCTCTCTTAAATCTCCTAAGACATATTTTTCTTGTATTTTGCCAGTCAGGTAAACAAATTTTCCCTTCCTCAATTTTTTTTTTCAGCTCTTAGGAGAATCAGGGGGAAACTCAAAGGACTTGAAGTTACCCTCACCTAGGGGGCTGAATTATCCTTGCTAACCTTTCACATCCATCTGGTTTTGATTCAGGAGGGGAACAGGCAGAAGACATCTTTTTTGTAGGAAAGGACTGACACATTTGTACCTTTCCAGGTGCATTCCTCTGGTGGCCTGCAGTTCACACACACTCTTTGTTCCCTCAGTATAGGGAAGTTGCAGCTTTCAGGATGCTTCACTGCCAGCCAGACCCCTCTGACACCAACTTGGCTTTATCCATGCATCCTTCAGAAATACAGGACTTGGGCTAAATGGCAAAAGGATAATCACAGTTGCTAAGGAGTCACTAAAAGCCCCCTTGAATTTCTGCAAAGTCTTTTTTTCAGAGAAGGCTGTGACTCAAGGGTTGTAGTATTTGTTGGAGTGGAATTTTTGAAATCTGTAAGGTCATATAATCACAGGGTGGTGCAAATGTGAAGACTCGACAGGAGGAAGGATGCCCTTTCCATGCATAGCCTCTTGCTACTGAGACAGGACTGTCTTGGGATTTTACGCTTCTTCATGCACTGGAAATGGACTTCAGTCCCTAATATTCATCGCTGGGTCTCCATCTCTAATGATCAGTCCCTTCAGGCAGTATTTAATTGGGTAGTACAGAAATTTTGTGATCAAGATATAAATTTATTACAGGCTGGATTGTGACTGACAAACTCATTTCACCTATGACCTAAACTGAATTTGAACTCAACTCTTCTCAGGTAGGAAGCTGATGTATAAAATTGTTTTCAACTCATTGCCAGGGCATTTAAAGTGCACGTTTTCAGTGGTTTAATCTGGGATTTAAACCTGAAACCAGTTACTAGAAGATTTGGCCAAAACCAAGATAGACAGATAAAGCTTTTTTTTTCTTTTTCCAAAATGGAATCACCTCACAGAACTTTAGTGTTACCAGAATAGTGCTTTTGATGGGAAAGACAAAATCCCTAGTTTTTGTTTTAGCATTGAAATACATGGATGTAATGTTTCTTGGAAATACGTCTATATGTTATGTTCTTGACTATACACTAAAAGTACAAAAGCTAAAATAAATATTACAGTGTTCACAACACATGTGTTTTTGCATGTTGTTGCTAGTGATGATAGATACAGCAAAATTTTAAAAGATACTTTCCATAAAATGGAATGTAGACTACTCTAATGCTGGCAGATGTTGGTCGACATCTTTTTTAAAACAAACCCCTAAAAATTTTCCACAGCTGGAAGGAAAGGGAATGGTTTTGTCAGACATTTTAATATGCTGAAATTAAGCAAAGAAAAAATTACATTTATGCTGTGCAGTTAATAACTTTTAATAATCATTAAAATTCTCTCTTTCTTAACAGAAATTAAGGACTTTCTAGCTTTAAGGCTGGGTGAACAAAGACCTTTCAAGAACATTTCCCTGCTGTTCTGTAGGTTTATTGTCTTAATAGATATTCTCATTGATCACTGTTTGCTTTACATTTTTTTACTTCATATTTAAAATTGACATATATTTGAATACTTACCATTATATGGTCAGTGGAGCTATTCATTTAATAGGTCAAATAATCATTATATTTCACTAGGTTGCTGGGGTTTAATTCATTTAACATTTTAATCTTCCATCAGTTTTTCCTTTAAGAGGATTTCAGTGCATATACAGGATTTGTATAAATCTGTGCAGTAAATTTATTCTTTTAACAGTTTTATTCTTTCATCAGAAATTCATTTAAATGGATTCTACTATATATCACATTCACTGCCAGTGTGGCTTTAGGTCAGGCTGTAATTGATGCAAAAGCAATGAGGTATTAAAAGAGAAAGGAAATATCTGAAATTGGAAAGGGTTCAAAAAGTGTGCCATTGTAAGGCCATGACATTCCTCGGATATGATGGGATGGACCACTCATAAACCATTTTTTTTCCAAAGCCTGGTATAGTTGCTAATTTCAGGTTTTGCTAACGTCAGAATCTGTGCTAAGAGGGCCAAGTTTGAAGGGGCACATCAACACAAGAATCCCATATCAAGGTATAAATATGGTCCCCTCTATTTGAGACAAGTCTAGAAATATCAAACCAGAAAAATTTGGGGAAAATGCTTTCTTCTTCAGTTTGTTCATGCAGAGCATTTGGCATATTCAGGATTTTGGGATGTTGCTTGTTTTGTTTATGTAGGCTGCTCTGTTGGTGTGGGATGCACAGACCAGTAACTGGAATATGTTCCTTTTCCCAAGTTCTGAGGTAGATTGGTAGTGGCCAAGAAATGCAGAAGAGAAAGAAGGTAAAACTAGTAAGGGTTTTTATGTGCACAGGCATGAACAGAGAGAAGAGGATTTATGGGAACAAGGAGAATGGTGTAGATAGTGTAAATATGCTAAGATTTCCTACATATAGAAAACAGTAGCAAAAAAAAAAAAAATCAATTTCTAAATTTCCACATCATCTACTAGAATTTAACACATGCAGCAGAAGGATAGACTTTTAAAAATATTAATTGAAGTTAATTAATGACTTAGCTAAGTTGTTACACTGCAGAGCTACAGGGTGTGGGTTCATACTTCTGTCCAGACCCAGCCCCACAGCTGTCTGTTGGTGACCTTGCTGACAAAAGCTTCTTGGCCACGTGTGTGTGGAAGTCAAAGACCGTCCAAGATGCACGTGGCTGTATGATACCTTCCTTGGTATTAGCTGCAGGAGCTGAGGGAATGTCTCAGGATATATGGGGTGGCCTACGGACCTCTGACAGCGTTGGTGCACTCAAAGAGCCAACTTGTATAACCTCAAAGTAAATAGAAGAAAATGGTTGTTTAAAGCTGACAGTAGACGGGAAAAAATTGCAAAATAGCTGAGGAGAATTCAGAAAATCTGAGGAATATGCTGGAGGGATAGAGTCTGTAGTATTTATGTGTGTGCAAGAAAGGCTACATAACTTTATGCAATTAAATAATGTCAGTAACATTCATGGAGGAAATTGCCAAGAAAATAAATTTATGGTAACATCACTGTTTTTTAAAGGAGAAACAAAGACCTGGATGCAATATTTTAAGTGTATGACACTTAAAGTACAGTATATCTTAGTCAATTTAAAAATTGTTCTTTAGCTAGAATTGCCAGTAGTTGGAAGGAAGTTTGGATTGTAAGTAGCATTTCAGCACTGAGGAGGAATGGTTGATTAGATCAATGAAGAAAGATATAATGAAGGGTCTTTTGAACATGTACTGTGCTTCTGATTTTAATTCAGCAAATAACTAACTATAAAAATCAATGATTTACATGTAAAACTAAAATGCCACCTCAGAAATTGCAATAGTTGCACATAATTTTCTTAGTTTTTCACAGAGATCTTTCAGATGGTATCATGTAATTATTTCTTTTGTAATAACTTTTTCATCTCAAACATATATTGGGGACCCAGGCTATGGCTGAGAGTGCAACTCATTTTAGGCTTATGGTTAAAAGTACAGTAAAGATAAGGTTTAGTTATAGGAGAGAAACAATGCCTAAATCTCCAGCTGTAGTGGGGCTGCAAAAGGGTTGGCACGAGGAGCAGTATCCTGCAGAACATTTTCTCTGCTGACAGTTTTTTCATCTGGGTGATGGCTTTTGAGTGTGGGCCAAGCCTCAGCCCATGCTGGTGGTTGGGGTTAAGGTTAGGAGAGAGACAGTTTGTGCTTTCTTCACTCAACCTGATAATCGGTTTTTCATTTTCCTCTCTACAAGAGCTCTGTATTTATAGGATATCCTTCCATCACACTTGAAGTTGCACCCTTAGACTGATGTGATGGCTTTGTATGCCAGGGATCTAGTGCCTTCAGCTTGCTGCAGTCAATTTACTTTTGACAACCAAGAAATTTGATTTTTATAATGAGGCGTAAATCACAGGAAAGGGTTGTCTATAATGGACTTAACAGTGTTAGGAGCAAGAGCGCAGTAGTTCATATCAAGAGCATTTTAAAACAGCTGCACGGTAAAGGACATAATCTTCGTGGAGAAGGAGAATTTAAAGAAATTTGGGACAGCCAGGTAATAGTTACACAACTTGGATGTTCAAAAGCTGTTGTTGACTTGTTATGGTCCATTGTGGCTCTGATGTGGTTTGATAAATAAGAATATGAGGAGCCAGGAGGCTGGCTGAGAACAGAAAGATGGGGTGAAGTGCAGCATGCCCGAAACAGCTGCAGTGTCTCACTGCTCAGTACACTGAGCTGCTTGTTTGTTAAATTGAATTATACCTTTAAATTAATTCAATTGAATAGGAGACAAATGAATTATAAATCATTCTTGGTGAGGCTATAAATATGGCTTGAAAGAACGCAGCACCACAAACAGGAAAAGCCTACAATAATGTATTTGCATGTTTACATATCACTCCCCTGTGGTGGATTAGCAAGCAGAAAGAAGTCTAAAACCACAGGGGGAAGGTTTAAATAGGATGATGCAGACATTAGTGAATGATTAGCCATAATTTCACAAAGGTGGAGGGTAAGCTGTTCATTTTGCAGAATCTCACAAATGTGTTTTGAACGATTAACTAAATTTGCTTGGCAAAAGTTTAATTAAGGCTGCCACTGATTAACGGCAATTATTTAACCCAGTGTATAGGCTGGCTACTCACACTGTGTGGAGGGCCCAGCAGTAATGACAGGAAGATGTTCTTGGGGCTGTCTGCGCTGGCTACCCTACCTCCAAGGAGCAGAGGGAATCAGAGACATTCCACAGCTCTCCTGAAAGGCCCCGGGTAGCCCCTGGCCGAGTGTCCTTAATAGAGTGCACAGACACAGACAGCGTCCATACACAGCCAGCTCTGCGGGCCAGCGCGCCAGGGAATAGGGTCAGAGCCCTGTCCCCCTTGCTGAAATGATGGATGCTGCTCTCAACACTCTTGACGTTTCTACAAAGCTGCAAAACCAGACTTGGGCCTTGTGTCTGCAAGGAAACTCAAGGCAGGGAGTGAATGGAGCTCTCTCATGTTCTCCTTTGCTCCTTCATCGTCCAACACCCCCACCCTCCCCTTCCTTCTTGTTGCTCTTGTTCTTTGTGAGAATGAATGTAATTTGTCCCTGGCTGGTTACACCAATATTTTCAAATGCTGCTTACAGTCTTTTATGGGTACATTATGCTATTTTGGCACAGTTAGACACACTCATGACAAGTGACGTCTGTGTCATATAATTGTCTTTTTTTTTTTCTTGTCAGAAGGAGGAAAAAAAGACTCTTAATAATAACTTATGATTAAGCTGATTAGGAAATAAATATTTCCTTGAAAGCATTTTGAGAGGAAGCACAATATTCCTTTAAAAAAGCACAAATTGTCTTCATAGGTTTACCACAATCTTCTTACTCGTCTTTTTACTCAATTGTTAAACATTCTCTCAGCTTTTCATGTCATAGATCCTGGTTTCACAGTGAGGTTCTGGTTGTCTGTATCCCAAGCTCCAGTGAAGAGGTGTTGATTGTCAGATAATGGCAGACCAGGTGAATCTCTCTGATGGCTACTGAATACAGCTCTGCTTTCTAAACAGCTCCACGGATGTTATAAAATTAGGAAATATGGTACCCTTAGATGGTTGACATAGCAACATATAAGTTAAACACTGTTTATTATTAATGTTCTTTATAATTAAGAAGACCTCTGCAATCTGGGCAGGATTTCAACGCCTTCCCAAGATTTGTCAAAGATATATATCCTCCTGCAACTGAAACCTCTGCTGCTTTTATGCCTAAATCACGCAGTTTACTAGTGTTCCATCCGTTTGCTCCACAACATACTGTGAATACTTCTTATTTTGGAGATACTGAGTATGTCATTTATATCTCTCCTATATTGTGATGTTTGCAGAGTCACAGTGTTATTCAAGCAGTAACTTCACACTCTTCAAAAGTTCCAGCATTACTTCATTAGCAGTTTATAGGAACGCTCAGTTCCAAAATATCTCAGTTACCTCGTTTACAATGATTTTCAAGCTCACACACAAATTCACTAAAAGGCAAACTCATTTTACTGTTCCATTAAGAAAGCCATATGCCTTGCTCTATATTTGCACCCAAGACCTAAACTTAATGTCTGCTATACCAAGTCTGATATTTCTGGTTTTCTGTCAGCAAACTATAAAAACTAGCTAATTTTTAGCCTGCTTGCTTTCTCTTTGTATATCTCTAAATCATTACTGCATACAGCAGTACAATAAACAACACATAGGCAAGAAGCATCATAGCCACAAAAAGTTTAAAAAAACCCAAAAAATGACTGGAAGCCATGAATTATCTTTGGATCAGGTTATTAAGACTTCATATCAATCTGCTTCTGTGCTTTGTTTTTCCTTTGAATGGTCATAAATAATTAGCTTATCTCCTTCTATCAGTGTCTAAAATAAAGGACTAATGATGTCAGGACAGCTTGCTTTGACATTTATGAAATATGCTGTGATCTACCTGTAACTGATTGTAGGGGTAGCTGGAAGAGCATATTTTTAGATTGCTTCATTTTCTGTTATCAGAAAATCTGTCAGCCTTAGCTGGAAGGCTTTAGCTGTTCCCCTACTTCAAGGAGGCTTCTACGTGTCATGCCCTTGAGAAGCATCTGTTGTTTAATTTTGTGAACCGATGTTCAGGTTAAACTGCAGAAGATTAGCCAGGTCCTGTTCCTTTTTTTGTTCCACCTGCTGTTCCCCAGAGCCCCCTGGGGGAGGGAGGGGGCCGGTGCTGTCCTTGAGGATCAGGGCTGTGCAGGAGGCAGACCCCAGAGGCTGCTGTTGGGGTTCCCAAGGCTGCTGTTGGGAGCGAGGTGTGGAGAGAAGCAGGGGGGAGGCAGGATGTTGCCAGCAGGTCCCTCTATTCCCTGACCTTCTCTGGCTCAAGGTAACCCATTTTCTTGCCTCTTGAGGCACCAGCTTTGAAGTGAGCTTTCCTTCCCTCCCAGAGGCAGGGTTTAGACCCTGTCCCTGCTTCTCCTACGTGATCCCTTGGATTACTGTCTTTATTGATAACATCATGCCAGGTACCCAAAGGGGCAAAGTTAAGGCCACATGAATGCCTTATATTCGGGTATTTCTATTTTCTCAAGAGCTTTCTGAAACTTCCACCTTTACAGTAGCATAGCTGTGCCAGTTCACTGTTATTTCAACAATGTGCAACTGCAATTTAGCCATTTACAGTGGGTAGTTTTTTATCATTACCAAGCTGCTTTCAACTCCATGTGTCATTTCTCCCACTGGTGAGCACAAATCCAGGTTTGCCCACTTGGGTGCTCTTTGCTCACCACCCACCCCACACCACACTGGAGGAGCAGATGTGTGTCGGTCAGGCGATGGAGATGCGACCCTGTTGCTTTGCAATCCCAGCAGCCAGCGCATGGCAAAGGCCTAAAGAAATAAAAACAAGCAGGAGGAGTTTCTTCCACGCATATGCAGGGGGAAGCAGCTCTGTTTCAATGTCAGCTGGATGCTCTCTGCAGAGCAGGATTTCCTGCCCCCACAGAAAAATCCACAGACCCTTTTCTCCACCCTGAATTAGGAGATTAAACTTGGGTTTGACAACTTTTAGTCTTAGAAGCAATTGACAGGTTTTAGAGAAAGTGCTGGATTGCCATAATCCGGTTGTAAGGTGACAGATGTTTGCTTAGCTGGGTTTAGGTCACCAGATGGGATGGCCTCTATTCTTCAGGTTAGGCCCAGGACACAGGAGAGGTAGTAAGATTTTGTTTCGAAATTCCAAGTAACAAAGAGTTACAGAGGATCTCTTTCTCTGTCAGAGTGTTTTGATGATTCGTGGCTGGCTGCTTTAGATGCTGAACTGTGGCTGCAGATTCTTCAAAGTATCTGATGCTTCCTGCAAGTATAATCTCAATTTTGTGAAGGTTTAACATGAACCAGCTGTTCTACAACCATATGGTGACCTGAGCAAGACACTGGACTGGTGGAGTTTCGCAGTTTTACTGAGTGTGGGGTTTTATGTGGATACAGAAAAATGCAAGATAGAGAAGTTTATAAAATATCTCTCACTGCATTCACTTCTACTCTTGGAGCAGCTGCTTATGCTCAGCCTCTGAACTGAGTCAGTCAATTTACTCCAATAGATACTAAATCAGTCCCTTTATCCTTAATGATTAGACAGCAGCAAAAGGCACATCTGATAAAACATAGAGAAATCCAACACAAAACTTAAGCTTTCCTCAAAGAGAAAGAAATGAGCCCTAACTGTGACTGAGCAGGTTAATGGCAAAACTGTACCAAGTAAAATCATTCTGCAAAATGAAAGCAGGATCACAGACATTAGACACAGGCAAGAGCATGTTTAAGGTACAATAAGTGCCTCAAGCCATATTTGTCAGCTACTATTCCTGTCCTATCATTAACAACAGATTACAATTGAGTTAAGTCTTAACACTTCACATTGCAGATTTTCTGTAAACAAAGTGATTTGTTTGGCTTAACTCTGTATTCCAAGTAACCTTTATAAAAGGTTTACTTCATTGAAAACTACCATCCATCTCTTAAATTCAGCAGTTTTATCTGACCTGGCTTCCTTAAACATTTTACTTTTTTTTTAGAAAGATTAAAAAATACACTGTGGAGTAAAATTATCTCAGCTTTGAAAATATGAAATTGCATCTGAAGCAGTGCTTCAGTATGTAGTAATTTACTGTGGTAGCTCTAAAGCACAGATGGGAGAGTATAGAAAGAGGATTAAGCTGTTTTCCATATCCTAAACTTTATCAGGGATAACACAGAAAACTGTGTCATTCATTACTGCCTGGGGAGTTCTTAAGTGTTAACAATTTATCCAGCTGATACATTAGAAAAGCTAGGAAGTATTTTTTTTTCATTAGCAATAACAGACTGCAACTAAAATGAAAGTCAAAGTTGCATTGCAAGAGTTTTGTTCACCTGCCAAACAGAGGAAATTAATTGCTTCACCTGGAAATATTGATCATAGTACAGCTAAGCCAAAGTCTAAGTGCATGGACTCAAGAAATGCACTGCTGAAAAATCTGTTATCTGGAGTTTTTATTTCTAAAAAGGCTATTTTTGCTACATTAAAAATAAAGAATAATGAGACACTGGTTTTGATACTTAATGCCATGCAAGGTTTATGTTCATACACCGTGCTTCACATCACACAACTGAAATGGTTTGGGATTTAGTTCAGAACCTATTAAAATCAGAAGGAATACCCTCATTAACATTTAGCAGCCTTTGGATCAGACCTATCCAAAGATTCAGCTGATAATACCAATACATGCAAGAGATTACAACCAAAGTCTTGTTATCCCTTGTAATTATATCCCCCTCATGTTTGTTTTCCCTTGGATGCTTTGGCAATTTTTCTAGACACTTCTGTTTAATCTGTGCACTTGGGTTTTGCAGAATTTTATGACTGCAGTAGTTTTTCAATGATTTTTGGGTTTCTACAAATCCAAAGTTGTAATGCTCAAGTGGCAGGTGTACTGTGGTTTTTCTGTAAAGATGGCATTGCAGAGTAGTTCTTCATTCTGTTTGTAGAAACCCACTAATATAACGCTCATTTTGATTAAAAAAAAAGAGAAAAGCAGGTCTGTACATGCAGGTTTTCTAGTTGTTGCCACAAACCAGTGTATGGAATCCAGTCTTTCTCTCTCTCTCTCTCTCTATATATATATATATGAGTATATATATATATATATATGCACAAAGATTTATCTGCCTTTCATTTAACCCTGAAAGTGGAAAGTTGATTAAAAATTTTTCCATTACATCTTTCTGTCAAATTCAGTAGTATTTCTGCATGAAAGCCTGAACCTCTCAGACGTCTGCATTGAATCTCTGTTACATGGTATTTTTGTCACAGTTTCCACTGAAAATTCTTGCTACAGATCTCTTTCTCATCTCCTAGATTTTGTTCTTTTAATCTCTGCTCCCAGGTGCTTTTTGTAGGCTGAACTTCATTTTATCTTCTGCTACTTCAATTAGTATAAAATCTACAGGTAACATGGAGATGTAGGATACCATTTGAAAATGGGAAAACATCTCTGGAGTACTTAAGACCACACAAGCAGACACACTGTACAGAGATTTTGGTCAAGAACAGATGAGTATCCCATCTCCAGCAGTGACTGAAATTGTTACTAGTCATATTCAGAAATATAATTCCAGCCCTCACATTGTGTTTTTTTCTTTTTTATGCCTAATCCCTTAATACTATATTATGCCTTGCTTGGTGTCTGTGAGGTAAATAATATGCTGTCCTTAAGGAAGTGTAAACTGGCACCCAGCAAAACTGGCTATGGCTGACAACACTTGCAGGAGTAGTAAAGGTTTCCTGTTCTGGTCTAGGATATGTGCACACACATTTATCCTCTGCTATTCAATTTTCACATACTGCCATCATTTTCTCTCAAGTAAGATTCCCTGTGTCCATTCAATCCACCTGGGCTTTTCCAGCAAGGCACTGTTGACAAAATAGACTGACTTCCCTGCAGTTAATGCTACACACAGCAGCAAGCTACTAAAAATCAGCTCACTGCATTTGGCTTTGCCACTGCTTTTTTGAAATGGCTCTTTCCTCACCCTCTCCGTTTCTCTCCTGGAAGTTCCCAGAGATCAGAGGAAGAAAGGAAGCAGTGAGCAGAGGGAGATGACAGAGTAAGATGCATGCCAGCCTTTGTTCCTCAAGAGAATTAGAATAAGATGAGAATCTTCACACGTTAGAATTAATGAAGAAAATAAGAGACTGGCAATTGTACTACATATACTACACAGTTTACAAACTAACTGCAGAATTAGACTGTTTCCAGTTTTATTCCAAAGATGACCAAGTATGTTTGCTGGATGCTCAGTACACAAATCTGCAACTCTGGTGGGTGGTTCAAATTTCTGTTTTCCTCAGACTTCTTACCTGAGCACACAGAGCCAGTCCTCCAAAATATTTTATTTTACTTGATGCTACAATTTTCATTTCTATTCCAGTGAGCTCAATATTTAATGTTTATTGGAGCTCTGACTGGGGAATCTGATTGTATCCTCTGTCAAGTGACTGCTCTGGCAACCAGGCCAAAGAGTCATGCACGAATACTTACACATATATACACACCTCTCCTCAGATCCACTGGTGTCTAATTAATCTGCATAAAGCAGAACAGCTGATTCAAGGTTCTGGAGAAGGAGAAAGTCACCTGGTGGTTGGCAAAGTCACACAGAAGAGGAGAACAGAAACAAGAAGAAAATTTGAACCCTAGGGAGAAAGGATGCTGTGACTGATGCGTTGCAGCAGGAAGGGCAAGTCCTGTCCACTGCTCTACCCTTATTCTCTACAAAGCTTCCTTGGGTAAGGTTTCTCTGAAGAAAGCAATGCAGAAGTATCATAGGAACATGAATGCATAAATTATAGATCCTAATTTAGCCTAAATGTAGGGTAGCTTTCTAGCTGCTAAGTATTGTCAAGAAATCTACAGTATCTGAATTTTTTCACAGACAGACTTTGCATTTCAAAGTATCTTTAAGCATCTTAAGAGTGAGGAAGCAACTGAAGCTACAGATTTGAGAATCAGAGTTTTGGCTTCAGACATCCCCCCATCAGTGACTGCTAGGTGACGTGTATATGATTTTGGTTTTTAGTGATACAGACAATAAGCTCAACTGTGTGTTAACATTGGTGTAGTGCTACGTTCCCTGCCGTAGGGACACTGAAAGGATAACCGTGCTAAAGATTGTGAAGTTTTAGATCTGATACCGCTGGTACCACGTGAGTGCTTGTGGTGGAGGTGGGAAGGGATGGCCAGCAGCGCCACCTCTGCAGTCCCACCTACACACTGTGCTGGGTAAAACTCCTTCTAGAAGTTTGTAGCTCTAAACCAATATGTGTGTGATTCCTGATGGATATTTGGAGTTTATTTGTGAACATATCTTTCTGCATACAGCAATGTTTTCCTTTCGGTGTTATTAGGGTAACAGAGTTTTGAACTACATGTGGATTCAATAGAGTTAGAGTAAATCTTGGCTGTTCCATGGTTATCCAGGATTAAAAAAAACAGTCATCTATTCCACTGAATCCCACTTTGAAGAATTTGAGTGAAATAAGAGCAGGGAGAGTCACAGGGGAGTGGGTCACTCTTTGATGTACAAGCCTTTGAACTGTAACTGTGCCTGTTGTCCATACCCTTTTTGCAGATTGCTGGATGCCAGCCTTCCTCAAGAACTGTCCTGATTGTTCCTTGCTCTCATAAATTAAAAGTTAGCCTAACCAGGTAGAAATTCCTATTCAAACACAGAAATATTGCCTTGAGTTTTTTCCTGTCTCCCCTCTCAATCCGTCTGTGATTCATTAGGATGATGTTAATTGTCCTGTTGAAAGACTCTGTTCTACTTAAAGTAGAAAAACACTGAAATTTCCTCAGCAGCAGGTTTTTGGTTGTATTGTTTTGGGGCTTTTTTGTCTACTTTTTTTTTTCATGTATGTTCCAGTTTTCAGGTTATCCATCGCAGGCTTTTGGTCAGTTGCCTGAGGTAATCATGTTCTGCTAAATCAGGGCACGGGGGCAAGAAAGGTTACCCTGCCCAACCTTTATAAAGTTTCTGGAACTGCCAACTCCAAGCATCTTGTTTAACTAGGATGATTTAAATGAGCGATAATATCCAGTTACTAGCTCTGAGACAATTTGGCCATCTGAGGTACCATGAGGACTCAGCTACAGCAAGCAAGGCTGTTCTCCACAGAAATGAATATGTGCTGGTGTGCTGCCAAGATTATTCTAGGGCTGCAGATGGCATCTACTGTTCCCACTGTATAAGCCTGGTTTAATGCGGCTGGTGCAGACAGTGTGTAGCCCATGCAATCTTTTACTGATGGGATGTGATAATCAAATTTAAATTTTGTTTTCCCTAAATGTTTTAGAACACGCCAACCATGTGTTGTTCTTACAACATGTCCTGACAGTAGTGTACGAACTTCTTCCCCTTGACATCGGCCTCTTCTGCATATTTGATTACCTTAATAAAAGCCAGTAATAGCTGGCACAGACGGGTCATATTTTGGAGGTACATAAAGGCACGAGTTGCCATCGGGCATGAGAACTGCCATTTTTTCGAAGGGGCCATAAAAGGCAAATACAGTTTGTCTCTCACATGGCGTAGTATGTTTGTAGGAGTGATGGAAAGTGCTATAACACATGGAGAGGCAGTAAGACAGTGTAGCAGGGTCGTGGATAGTCAAAAACGAGGACACTCCAAGCTGGAGGCTCTGCAGTCGCATGCACAGGGATGTAAACAGCTCAGGTTGCCACTGCGTCAGTTGATGTCTCCTTGCCTCTAAAAAACAACACTGTCCTGAGGATCGGCTACCCGGCTGTGACTGCTTGGGGACACTGGATCAGCTGGCACAGCCCAGATGAGAAACACGAAGCTTTGCTAGTATCCACCAGGTCAGGATCTACCCAGAGCAACTTCAAAGAATATGAATGTTCCATCCAAACAGTGTGGAGCTGTTAAGCTGTGTAAAACAGCAAGGTGGGAAGAAGTGCTCTGTGGGCAGCATCTATTTCTTGCTGAAGCATGAACTATTTTATATGGCCTATTCCAGCTCACGACTATATTTTCAGCCTTTAAGTGTTTAGACCGTTCTCTTTCAAGCAAATTTTGTACTTCCTGGGTGCATTGGTACTCACACTTTGGAAGAGGTCTAGAATATTAGAACCTCATTGGATTTTACTAAGTAGAGATTGAAATTTATGTTGCAGAGTGTTAGAGAAAATCTTTATTTGACACAATAGCAACTGTTGCACTGTTGCACTCTTTAGCTGGTATGGATTGCTGGTCTTCTCAGGCTGCCTAAAAGAATTGCTGTTTTATCAGAAGAATGGTTTTATAGAGCCCCTGAATCTAAGTTAGAATTAGTGCAATCAAAATGTGGTGTTTGTACAGCAGAATTTTTTGGGAATGATACATAAAAGAACAGGCTGCAGGCAGCAGGTGCATATCTAAATCAGCTAAGAATCCATGGGTTAGGTAAATGAAAACTAAATGGGGAATTTCTAAGTTCCTAATTTTGATTTCCAAAAAGGGGAGTCTCACACAAACCTGATAAGAAAATGAGAACATGAGCCAGGAGCTCAACAATGTAATTGTTAGGCTTCATTTTTTTTTATTCTCGATGCTGCTGCAGCCTCAGTCTGCCAGCGAGTTCCTCCTGATGTGTATGAGAGTGTCAAAGAGTGTCAGGGAAGATTCCTGAGGACAGAAGAATATTTTTGATTTGGTGTTATGTCTACAAATAAAGGCAGATGCAAATCTGAACTGGCTGGCTAAGAACCAGGCCCAGCCCAGAAAACAGCAGAAAATATGGTGGTATGGACAAAATAGTACATTCTGTTGAGAGGCTACTCATGGAGGTGCTGGGGTGGAGGGTGGGCTGTGAGAACCAGCTGGCTCCTGTTTCACTCAGAGCGTGGTGCTGTCAGCAGCCATCTGTGGGTATGTCCCGGAGATAAGGCAGTGCTTGGGAACAGGAATAGGTGCTTATGGCCACAGGAAGTGGGGGCAAGTTAGGATAGAGTGTCCTAGAATCACAGAATCACAGAGTGGTTTGGCTTGGAAGGGACCTCAAAGATCATCTCGTTCCAACCCCCTGCCGTGGGCAGGGACACCTTCCACTATCCCAGGTTGCTCAGAGCTCCATCCAACCTGGCTTTGAACACTTCCAGGGATGGGGCAGCCACAACTTCTCTGGGCAGCCTGTGCCAGGGCCTCACCACCCTCACAGGGAAGAATTTCTTCCTAACAGCTGATCTAAACCTACTCCCTGTCAGTTTGAATGCATTCTCCTTTGTCCTGTCACCACATGCTCTTGTAAACTCTCTGCCTGTCTTGTAGGCTCCCTTCAGGCACTGGAAGGTGCTCTAAGTCACCCCAGAACTTTTTCTTTAGGCAGAACAACCCCAACGCTCTCAGCCCTTCCTCATAGCAGAGCTGCTCCATCCCTCTGATCACCTTGGTGGCCTCCTCTGGCCTGGCTCCAGCAGGTCCCTGTCCTTGCTGTGCTGGGACCCCAGAGCTGGATGCAGCACTGCAGGTGGGGTCTCAGCAGAGCGGGGCAGAGGGGCAGAATCCCCTCCCTGCCCTGCTGCCCACGGGGCTTTGGGTGCAGCCCAGCACACGGGGGGTTTCTGGGCTCCCAGAGCACACGGCCGGGGCATGTCCAGCCTCTCACCCACCAGCACCCCCAAATCCTTCTCCCAGGGCTGCTCTGGATCCATTCTCCTCCCAGCCTGTCTTTGTGCTTGGGATTACCTTGATCCAGGTGCAGGACTTTGCGCTTGGCTTTGTTGAACTCCATAAGGTTCATGCAGACCCATCTCTCGAGCCTGTCAAGGCCCATCTGGATGGCATCCCTTCCCTCCAGCACGTTCACAGCTCCACACAGCTCGGTGTTCTCAGCAAATCTGCTGAGAGTGAACTCAGTCCCACTGTCCTGTCGCCAGCAAAGATGAATCCTCAGGCTGTGTCCAACATGACATATAAATTTTAGAAGAACTCTGAATTAAATTGCCAGAAATGCTCAGATTGATAGATGGATTCCTTTTGGCTTCATTTAGCTTTGGATCACACGCTCAAGGAAGCGCTAGATGACTACAGGCCTTAACCTGAATTCTCATAGGCAAGAGCGGAGAGGTAATCTTTTTTGCAGAGTGGATTGGAAAACCTCTGCTAGCCTTTCCAAATTCTGTTCTAAGTGCTCACACCAGGCCTGGGTAGCTGCAAACTTAGAGGGCAGCACTGATTGTTTGGAGCTGTTACCAGCAGAGTTCTGTCATCTTGATATTAAAAAAAAAAAAAAAAAACCAAAACCAAAAAAAACCCCATCAAAGGGAAAGGGAAGTGGGGTGATGGAAAACGGAATGTTTGCAAAACAGGCCGGTTCTTTGAATTTCCCAATCCATTACATAACAAAAATGCGTGAAGTGTGTGATTAAGAATACTAAGTAGTAAGTACAGAAATCAATTCTGTTTAGTGAGGATTCAAATCCCCTTGAGGATTTAAAATGTTTTTTAAAGTCTAAGGAGGTATGTGGGGGTGTGACATCTTTTCTATAAATGCATAGAATTACTAAGCACAAGGGATTTATTTAACCAGGAAACTTACATTACTGAGATTAGACATCTCGTTTTCAAGGTGCTCTGGGTAGATAATGACTCCTATACCCATAATTCACTGTAGACATCAGCTTTGTCTGATAATACATAAATTGACCTGATGATAGAAGTTAGCAGTTTTCACTCTAAATTGCAGTATAGTGCTAGATAGCAATAAAGAATGTGTGGGCCTGATTCATTGAGTTTCTGTAAATTATAGAGCAGAGGATTTGACCCTCCTGTTAAGGAAATATACATTTCCTCTCTAAAACAGAGATGCAGTTTTTCCTTTGATTAAAATATAAATGCTCCGAAAAACAAAATTAAATCTTCTGGAACAAGGGAATCCACAATGTGGTTATTTATCCTAAAAAGAATGTTAGCCTCAAGGAATATCTGAATGTTACAATGTATCATATGGAAACCACCACGGGCTTTTATGATTCTGTGATTAAATGTGATCAGTTAGCAGGAGAAAGTGCGTGAAGTTCTGATTGTAGCGAATTTGATGGGAATTTTGCCAGTGACTTTAATAGGCACAGAGCTTCCCTTGGATCCTGGAAACTGTGAAAGCATTTTACTTGCCTATTTGATTTTGAGTTAAGGAATATTGGCTCTTCTTGTCTTTATTTGCTTGATTTTCTGGGCTGAAGTAAATGTTATAACATTTTATGTTGAGTAAGCTTAAAATAATCTCTAACTGAGCTAAACTCTGTTGAAAATCCTTGTTGCAAAGGTGTAAAAACTGCTGTATTGAATTGATCCCTGCATCTGTAAGACTGTCTTTTCAGAGGAGGAACAGACTATTGCAATTTGGCAGAGGTGAGGAGGACTGTGAAGCTTTTTCCCTACCAATTTTTAATTAGCTGCTGAATGTAAAAGGAGGTGATGGAGAAGCTGCCTCCAAATTGAAGGAGATTCTAAAAGAAAAGAAAAAATCAATACCGTTTAAGGAATCAGATTTTTAGTTGGTACTTCATGGGTCCTTTCCAAACGATTAAGTACATGTAATTTAGGGCCACTGATTGGAAGATCTGATTCAGGAATATCAAATGTTAGTAGCTCTGTCTCAGAGACACTGTTGTGTTCGTGCTCTGAAATGGAGCTTTCTGCCATTTGGAGTGTCTTCAGAGGATGTGCATGACAGAAAATGTTAAACTTGTCTCATAGGAGCAGTCTCCCAGGTTCAAAAGGGGGCTTCTCATCAAGCACTTGGCCATGGGTTGTGGGTCACACAGCTCTGCACAGAACTGCTTTGTCACCTGCCTGTTGGAAGTCAACAGGAGGAGGTGAGAGGAGACAGGGGTTTTATCCAGTGTGCACCTACAGGATTGCCCTCGCGTGTTAGGGAATATGTGGGCTATGGAGTAGGCACTGGCTGGAAGTAAGTGCTGAAAGTTCTCTTTCCAAAGAAATGGGATAGCAAGAGGAAGACTCTGACTTAATTTCTAAATCTCCTACTTGCACCAAGATAGTAGCAATGCACTATGTTTACCTTGAAATGATGATAAAGTAATAATTCAGCTTTTTATGTGGAGTGAATAGAGAAATGTGACCACTCAGCACAGAAGTAGTTACATGTTTAACACTCAGATTATATCAGGCAGTAGCATTGCTGCTTTTAGTTTCAAACCTGTATGAAAACTTTCAGATGACAAATAAATGATGATCAGAAGAGATGTACATTTTAATTAAGGATTGATATGCTGTAACAGAAAAAAAACAGAGGAGGAAGAAAATAGGAGTAAATATTATTTCCAGATTTGCTGAAATGTGTCCAAGTTAACAACTACTAATGCATTATTTTATCTTTGTCCATCACACAAAGAAATCTGTGAACTACACAGCCCTGCTGATGAGTTCTCCCAGTGGCAGATGAAGCTGCACCAGTAGAGTGGCTGTCATTAGAAGGGGAGCCTGGCGCTAGGGCTCAATTGTGAGTACCTGCACCATGGCTCGACCTTTACTGCTTGTATGCCACGTTAGATTATGGATTGCCACTTACTGCGAATGCACAGCTGAAATCCAGTCTCCTGAAAAGGCCAAGGATGCCTTGAGATTTCAGCCATGAAGTTTATTCATTGTGCAGGAACCGAAAAGTCATTATGTGAAAGTCTCAATTTCTGTAACTTTTTTTTTTTTTTTTTTTTTTTTTTTTTTTTTTTTAGTGTGTAAAGCCCAGACATGTAGAAATCATGCAGCAGTGAAGAAAGAGAATTAAATGCTAACAGTAAAGCAAGATTAAAGCTGGGAAGTGAAGGTTCAAGTGTTTGATAAAAAACTTTTTCCTGCCCCTTCATTATAATGTGGGTTTGCTGTTCTGTTATGCCACTGCTGCAGCAAAGTGCTCTATTTATACCAGATAAAATATACATAGTGGTCACAACACTGATGTTACCTTCAAATCTGATCTATTTAGTTACTGTTTTTTAATTATTTTCAAAGCTCGAGTTCTTTCCACAGACAGCTGTGATATCAAATGGCATTCTGAACTCTTGTTGAGTATTTTATTTATATTATTCATCCTGATAATAAGCTGTTGCTTCTTATTTTAATTATTCTAGTAGGTGTTTCCTTACAGTTTGTGATTTATCTAGTAGTCTAATGTCATCTATAGTTTAGGCCTATCAACAAACTTGACCCTTACAGAAGGCTGTATCAGTGAATAATAAACATCTAAAGTGTTACTTTTTCACAAGAAGAGTTTTAACACTGACAGTACCCAAAAAAACCATGTAAAAACATGTGCATTTTTGCCTTCCTACACAGTTGCTTGCCATATATGTGTATCTGTAACTGTAGATACAGGCTGCTTTTTCTATTTTAATGTTTATTCTTAAATTATTCTCTTTTCTGCATGTCTACAAATATAAGCAAAATGAAATCTTACTAGCTTAGTGTAAGGTCTGCCCTTTTAGTTACTCTTATCTTGAGAATCTGTGGTATAAAATTAAGAAATTTCTTCCTAAAGGTTTTAGGGTAAATAGCCAAATCACCTCGAAAGCTACAATCCAAAATCGAGAAATTAAATCAGTCTGAATGAAAGAGACATTCCCCTGAGTTAACTTATTTTACTAGCTCTTCAGTCTTTCTGGAGTTTTCCAGAGAGCTATTACTGTAAACAGGCATTTCAACAAAAAACCAAAGAAAAGTAATTCTCTGTAGCTGGGAAAGGGTGCTTTTGGTCATACTTTCATTGCACTCTGCACATGAAGTTTGTGCTCTTAGTTTAGTTTTTCCAGCTGGAGAACCTGAGGCACAGAAAGGATGAGAACTTGCTCCCTCACAAGGAAACTAGCAAGTGAGCCATAAAGCAAATGCAAGCACATCTGTGGCAAGCTTGGTCTCTCAAATGTCTATTTTTGTGTCACTAGGTGGTAATTGAAAAAATCTGTTACTGTTCCTCAAGTTTATGGAGGAGTAAATGAGAAGTCTCTAATCAATTTGCTTCTAAATGATAACTTTCATCATGAAACTCTTCCCAGCCAACCCTACTTTACTATTATGTGAAACCGACCTGAAATTATAACTGAAAAGGAGGCCTGGGAAAAGCCTTCAAGAAGACTTCTACATACTTCACAGCAAACTGGAAAAGTGTAAGTTAAGGATTTTTCCTTTTAAAATCCTGAATCTTATCTGTGTTTGCTTGTGTGAGACTTGTTTGGGTTTTGCTTATGGTAGAAACCAACTTAGGTTAAAATGTATTTTTCCTGCCAAGATACAGACATTTCAAATTTGCTGGGATGCAGATTCAGACTACAAAATTACTGGAGTAAACTGAAACAGTCAGAAGTAGGAGCGACGGAAGAGATGCCTGTCCTTTACAAATATGAAGCTGTGGGCCCAAAGAAAGGAAATCAAGATCATGGTCACAAAACAACAGCTTCTCTCTTCGGTACAAATTGCTGCTTGTTCATGTAACCAAATTTCATAGCATTCACATAAAAGCTGTAGGAAATTATTTTATGGGAAATTCACTGTGGGTTGGTAGGCAATATTATTCCAAACACAGTCTAATTTCACGTATTTCATAATCTGAAAAATTTGAGACTGACAGTACTTTCAGCTTTAATTCTTTTTTAGACAGTTCTACTCCACTACAGGTGACGGAATTTTCCTGATTTATATCAGCTAGTGACTTAGACTACTGTTTTTCTCTACAATTGCTTCTCCTTTGTTTCCTTATCTGTATACATTATAATAACTCTCACTATAACCCACAGATCAGCTTTGACCACTCCCAATTTTTTTATTTTCCAGATTTGCCATGTTTTCAAATGGCAAAATTGGTTTAATCCTAATCTTCATCATCATGCAATCAACATGTTAGGCAGCAGTTTGGTAACTATTCTTTAGAGTACAGGTGTACAATTTGAGGTTTTTGCTTGGTTTTTGGTTGGTTGGTTATGGATATTTTTAATAATTTGTTTGTGGCTCACAAGTTTTTTTCCTAAGGTCTGTAAGTAAGAAGCTTCCATTCAAAATGTAGTCAATAATAATTACTGAATTTCGTATAGTAATTCATGTGTATAGGAAACCATCACTTCAAGAGAATTCCTGTCTTTTGATAATCTCAGTAAGATGAGTAGATTTGTACGTGCCAGTAGTCTCAGACAGAAAGAGTTTTATTCCTCTTAGATGATAAACTTTAATGGAAACAACAGCCTGCAAGAGAGCATTTTCTGAGTCCATGAAAATAATTCAGACCGTGCTTTTGTTTTGCTAGCAAACATTGCTTTTTTAATTCAGAGAACAGTTTTTACTGGCCTGGGGAAGCCTGTCTCACTTGATAATGGGCTCTGAATCCAGTGGATTATTGCAGGGATTTTATCTTGCAGTAATCTCCAGGGAGAAATGTACAAACAGCTGGGAGGGCAAGAAGGAACTGCATTGTGCGGCAGGAGATTGTGGAGCAGAATTTTAGGGTGCTGGAGTGGATCTCAATACCAACATGAATCTTTTCTGTTTTTCTCTGGTAAGTGTACACACACACGTTTTTATTTAGTGGGTTACTGAGTTCGTAAACTGAACTGGTGGGTGTGCTTTTATGGAAAAATAGTGAAGGTTTTATATCACAAATGGTGCAAGGGTTGTATAACAACAGCGAGCCTCTCTAGCCTAGATGAAGGAGTTTTTGTATAAGAAATTGTATGTAGCAAAATATGATTCAGTAAAAATATAACACAGAGAATGCGTAATAAATGTGCCATGGACTATCTGTGACTATTTCAAACCATGCAGATTTAGTCATGAGGCATTTAATCCAAATAGAGTAAAACACCTCATAAGTAAGATAAAATTACTGAATATATATATATGTTATAATTTGTTTTACAGTAGGGTTTTTTCTTCTTTAGATAATAGTATCCATTTTCCTTCTTCAGTAGTTTGGGAGAACTGCTAGAACTTTTCAAGCAATAGTTTTCTATTAGCCAAACATGAAAACACAGTCATCAGGGATAATTTAGTCATGGCAATATTTGTTCACTCACAGAGGACTTGATTTAAGATCCTCTTTAGTTGGGGTTACTTTCACTTTTTAGTTTGCTTTTTTGTGGGTTTTTTTGGTGGGGTTTTTTTGTTTGTTTTGGTTTGGTTTTGTGTTTTGTTTTTTTGTTTTTTTTTTTTCCATTTGTTGTTGTTTTTGTTTGTTTGTTTATTTATTCTCTTTCCTTGCCCCAAGGCAACTGCTCAGAATGAACAGGTAAATCAGGATAGGAAATCCACAGAAACTGCTTCTGTTTTAAGAGCTTAACCATCTGCCAATACCAATGCTCAGTATTAGTAATGGTAATTAGCTGAGTATCTTTGCTGTATTTACACAGCACAGTCGATCTGTTTGCCCATTTTTCATCTTTTGTGCAGATGTTCAGTATATCTTCCCCACACATTTAGAACGAACAACAAAAATCAGTATTCAAGCTGCACTAATACAAACTCAAATCGGGCAACTGCTTTGCGTGAATCGTTGCTCCTGATTGCTAATACTATCTCAGTGCGGAGTCCTGGTATTTTCCAGATCATAAGGATTAAAAGCTGGTTTGTACTTGAAGTAAAATGCAGTGGTATTTCAGGATTCTGTGACAAGAGCCACTCAGAAAAATAATTCCCTGGGAACTCAATGACAATTTTGATCATAGTTCAGTGTGAATGCCTGTGTATTTGTACAGAGTTAACAATGGCTTTGTGGTACAATCTGTAACAGCTTGAAAACACTCATTTCAGAAGTTCTTTGGGAAAGAACTGTTCTATCAATATTCTACTGTTCTGTTGGAGCAGCTCCTTGTTTTCTATGTAGTTCGCTTTTAAAAAAGGTGTTGAGCCTTGTATCGGTTGAGAAACCAACATGTAGACAAAATGTCAGGTAGATTGTGTGGGTGAGAGCAGGTCAAGTTCCAGTTTCCCTGTTAAACTCAGTGTGCAGCACCCAGGGTTTCTGTGGGAGAGGTAATGACTGCAGTGATAATGGATGGTTCAGACAAGCGAAAGCTGGTGCCATGATAGTTTTCTGTAATGACATAATTAGTTCTGTTTAAAGATTGCTGCTAAGAAGATAACCTCCGTTCTTTACAAGCATTACATGGGAGCCATGCTGTCCTCTTTGGTAATCTTCTGCTCACCCAGCAAAACACCTCACAAGTTATCAACATCTAAAGACAATTTAGAGGTCATTAATGTGTTTCATAAAAGGAAGAGCCCTGTGCAGTCCTCCCTATGCCTGTGACATGGGGCAGTTGCTTTCAGTAATCAGATTGTCTAGCTTGGAAATGAGCTGGTGATCCCAGTGTGCGCACTGGCCACTTCTACTCTGTCACCCTGTGACCATGAAAAGGCTGGCTACAAAGCAGTGGTAGTATCAGTGTAAGGGTATTTTTCCCTGCAAGAGAGTCAAGCCAGAAATAATGAACAGCAACCACATAATTAGGAATTAATGACAACTGTTAAAGGTGCTGTGGGAGACAGTTCCTTCGTAGATGCAAATAGCCACCAAGGAATAGAAATCATGGCTGATTTACATTGAGTGAACATCTGGAGTAACTGCTAAACCTGAAACCGTGGAAGAGAAATTCAGACTATTGACAGGACAAAAAAAGCTGTTCAAAATAAACAATACTCTCATGGAAATATTTATCTCATGTAGACTGACTGACGAGATTTCACACCGCAAAGAGGGTGTGTACATATATGTGTGTGTGCAGATGCATTTTTGTTAAAATACACTGGTTTATAGATCAGAAAATAGCTTTCTATCCTACAGAATATAGTGGTTGAAGTAATCTACAGCCTGAGAGAATGACAAAAATATTCTGTTTAAAAACAGAGTTTAACCAGACTTCTGGCTGATCCAAAGAATATCAGGGTAGTCAGAGGAGCATCTGTTCCTACTGTTGAATTTTAATTTGGGTTTGCTTTTATACCTGTCCGTAAAACTGAGACATAGTTCTAACATGAGAGACTCAATGTTACGGGCCAGTGTAGCAAGTGGTGATGTGGAGGCTGGAGACAGACAATAGTCACAAGATGGTTGTGATGGGGCTTCAGAACCTGAGCTGGATTCTCCCCTTCCCGGGGAGGCAGACATGAACTACTCCAATCTGTCACCACCTGGGAGTTCTTTGATCTCCTAGTATGAGTGCTCCAGGATGGGGTGTTTCCCCAGCACTACTTTGTGTCCTGAGTTGACTTCAGAATGATTTGGTTTCTCAGCTGTGATTATTTTTCACATCAGACTCATTGCCTTGATCTCAAGAGATTTGCAGGAAAATTAGATTTGCCTTCAAATCTTTGTGTCCCTTTTCTGTTTACAAAATTATCAACAGGATAAATGTATCTTTTTTTTTTTGGTAAATATATTATGTTTAAAGGTCAGCCTTAGACCCTAAATTTGTGGTGTCTTTTCCATCTCATGATGCTCAGCATGTCAGGCAATTGAATCAGAACAATACTCTTTGTATTATGGGTAATATACAGAGAGAGACCCAAATCAAGCACGGCTTTTGTACGAAATGCATGAAATTATGCTGCCAAACCACCTGTTTTGATACACTGCCTAATAAATGTCAGAATCCTACAAATCTGAGAAATCAAATTTATTATTGAACTGTGAAGTGCTTTAGTTAAGGTAGAATATTTTTCCTACATTATTTTCCTAAATTGGCTCTCCAGTATCAAGGATATTGATAGCACCAATTCACCTGGAACAGTATCTGTTAAACCTATCCTGACTTATACTCACAACCCCACAGGAAAGTGGGTCTGAGGGAGATGAGAGACATCCTTACACAAGGTAATACTGAACAAGTACATCCCATGTATTTGGCAATGAACAGTGGCATTAGTAATGGAATTAATGAAGACACAGAAGAACTTGAGATAGTTAAGCAGTGTCAACCTCTTGTATAGCAGAAACCTCTATAAGAAGGCCGGTAGAGAAAGGCTGTGACACTCCTAATCACGGTGTTGTTCAGATCAGTTATTGAAGTTGAGCATCGCTCTTAGGATTTAAGCCAAACAAGATCCCTTTTATTTGTCTATTTCTTTCCCATATGGTGCCTTTCTAACCACCACTTTTGCTAGTAAAATGTAAAGTTAAGTACTGAGTGAAAGTCTAATCCTCTTAGGGATTTTCAGTAGCATTGAACTAGTTATGTTTTATTTTGGTTGTTGGTTTAAAGATGTGCTGACAGCACAATGTAAAACATATTACATCCAATGTTATAAACTGAAACAGCCCTTGGCACTAAAAGCTAATGTTTCTACGATGCAAAATGCAGAGAGAATAAGTATTAATAAAAGTGATGTAGTGGATAAATTATGAATTAGCTGGAGACTCTATGTTAAAGAAACCATAGCGTAAATAGAGAGGTGCTAATGCTGCCATGGCTAGTGGGACATGATGGTACTTAGAAATGGACTGGACTTAAAATATGTTTTAACAAAGAAGGATTAGCTGAATGTGGAAAGATCTTCCTCTAAAGTGGAGTGTGATTAAAAGACTGACTGGTTGAACTTTGTAGTGCTTCCTGTGTAATCATCTCCACATAGTCCCTGTTCCTTTTAGCTGGACTGCTATCATCCCACCATACACAGGATTCCACCCTTAAACCTGAGATGGAAAATGACCTGGCTGCATTACTAAATGCTCCCTCTCCACCTTATGATCACCCTAGTCTCTGCATGCCATGATGACAATAATCTCATGCAAAGGAAAGAGCTACAGGCAATTATTTGCTTCTAGATCTGAACTAGGATATTTTGTCCAACAAAACTCCTGAAGCAAAGAGCTTCAGAAAGCTTTCTTATTCCATGTAGGATAAAGAAAATGTGCTAACTACTCCAGAATCAAGTGTGTATTTTATTCTGCTATCTCTCATTTTCCTCTGTGATGTTTACTGTGCTCAGGACTACTAAAAGAATTAACATATGAAATGAAAAAACTTTACTGACTTGGCAGGGTTTGGTATAACAGTAGACTTAATTGTAAAATAAAATAAAATAGAAGGGATCAAGAAAATTTCAATTTCAGTTAAATACTTTGAGTTTGTCCTCAAAGAAAGGCAATTACTACAAGGAAAATACACTCTTATAAAGTACAAAACCAGTAAGCAAAGAAAACAATTTTGAAAACTGAAAATGTATTTTCTCTTTTTGGTTGCTCTCCTTCTCACTCCTGTGGCTTTTTTTTGGTGTTTTTTTTTTAATTTTTTTTGTTGTTGTTGTTGTTTGGTTGGGTTTTTTTTGTTGTTGTTTGTTTGTTTGGGTTTTTTTTGGTTTTTTTGTGTCTGTGAGTTTTCTTTCTTGCACTTGCTTTCCTGGTTGTCCTCTCTCACATCCTTTCCCTCTCTGTTGTGCGTGCTCACTCTTTCTTGTGTCTGCGCTCACCTGAGCCCACAAAAGCCTCCCTTCCTCCCTTCTCTCCTTCCATCTTGTTTTGTTTCTCTTTATCTTTTTCTTCCCTCCCCCGCTTCACTGTTCCTTGCCTTCTCTTTTCTCTCCCTTTTCATCTTTCTCATGCTTCTCTTTCACATGAGCTCTCATTTTATGCTTCTCTCTTACTTCAAAAAAGTTGTGTATTATTCCCTATTGAGGGAGAAGTATATGGTCACATTTTACATTGCAGGATCCTGGAAATGTGTGACAAGGTTTTAAACTCATCCTTTTTGTCTCGAATACATGATTCTGCTCTCTCACCGTTTTTCTCTCTTCTCATGACCTTACTCTCTTTTCTGCACCCTCATGCCCTTTCTTTCTCCCTTGCTTAATACTTCATGGCCGCTCAATCTCATGCCCTGGTGCTCACTTTCTCGCCCTTTCTCCCTCTTTCCTGAGAGCTGTGTTTGTCACAAGGACTCCCTGCCCACCATTTCTCATATATTCACTCTTTCTCACAAGCTGTCCTGCTCTTTCTTATCCCCTTCCTCACAGCCCCTCTTTCTCGCGGCCTTGCACTGTCTCCCCCATTCTCATGGCCTCACCCCTTCCCTCACAAACTCATTCTCACTGTCTCTCCTGGCTGCACACTCACTTTCTTGCACATGCCTTCTCTCTCTAGAACAATCTCTCTTTTGCACACCATCTCTTCCTCACTCTCCTTCTCTGTGCTATTCACAAGACCTCTCTCCCTCCTTTTAAATGGCCTCATGATCTCTCCTACTGATTCCCTCTCCTACGGATTCTCCCCTTGCCTTCTCTTGCTCTTCCACTCTGTTTCCTGAGTTTTTCTCTCATGGGCACTCTAGCATCCATTCACCTACTTTGTTGCACCTACTCCTTTTCTAAGGCCATTACATCTTTTCTTGTGCCAGTGCTTCTCTTCTAGCACCGTTGTGCCCTTTGCTGTGACCTCACATCCATTCCTGCACCCTCACACTCTTCTTCTCATGCCCCCGCGCTTGCTTTTCTGTGTCTGCTTTTCTCTTTTGCATGCCATATTTTCCCAGCACACTCTCTTTCTCACACTCTTTATTCCTTTTTCTCACACTCTCTTTCTTGTCTCTCACATGTGCACTTTCTTGCAGCCTTGCTTGTGCATGCTTGTGCTTTTTTGCACATTTCCTTTCTCAAGCACTTGCCCTTTGTCATGATGGTGCTTTTCTTGCACCCTTGCTCTACCCTTGCTCTACCCTTTGTGATTTCTTTCTTGTGCTCTCCTGCCCTCTTGCCTTCAACCCTGCCCTTGCTTGCACCCACTCTTTCCTTTGCCCTCCTGCTTTCTCATGAGTGTTCTCTTTTATGTGAGCATTCCCTCTGATATGGGCTTGCTCTGTCTTAGTCATATTTGCTTTCTTATTTTATCTTGTGTGCACTTCCTCTCTCACATCTCACTCTTGCATGCAGGGATACTTTCTCACGCCCTCTCCTTTTCTCACACCTTGATTTCCCTCACATTGCCTTTCTTGTGCCCTCACACTCTTTTCTCACAACCTTGTGCTTAATCCTTTTCACACCTTGATGCTTGCTTTCTCACTCCATTTCTCTGCCCCTCTCCTTGTGCTTTGTCCCTCTTTATTTTGTGTGCATTCCCTTTCCAGATTGTTCCCCCTTTCTTGTAGCCTCTTTTCTCATGTGCCTTCCCTCTTTCCAGCACCCTCCTTGCACATGCTGGCAGTTTCTCCTGCAGCCATGCTCCCACACACCAAGGGCTTTATCCCATCCTTTTGCTTTCCTTTTTTGTGGCCACCCTTTCCCACACTTTTGCTTTCTTTCTTGCTTTATTGTCCGTGTCCTCCCTTTGTCACACCCTTGCTCATTTCCCTGCACTTGATCTTTTTGGTGCCCTCCCTCTCTCATGTGTTCACTCTTTCCCATTCCCCGGCTCTTCAGCTACACTTGCTGTTTCCTATGTGCTTACTCTCCACTTCACACACTCCTGTGCTTCCTCCTGCACTCACACCCTTTCCATTCCCTTATGTTCACTCTTCCTTAGCGAAACTTCTCATCCAATATCTCTGTCTCATGCTCTCTTTCTTGTCCTCTCCCACTCTCATTCACGGCTCCTCTCACTTTCACACATTCCGTCTCTCTCCCTTGCTACCTTAACTCTCTCTTCTCCAGCTGCTCCCTGTTTTGTGTGCTGGCTTTTCCTTGTGCACTCACTTTTTCTTGTGTTCTTCCTCACAGCAGTCGTGCTTTCCCATGTGCTCCACTTGCATGTATCCTCTTCCTCATGCCCTCATAATTCTTCATGCACATCCTACTCCTTGTGCCCTCACTCTTTCACATGGACCTGCTTTTTTTTTCCTGCACACTTGCTTTTTCTTACATGCCCACCCTTTCTCACACCCTTGAGCTCCATCTTTCTCACACAAGATTACTCTCTTTCTTGCTTGAGCCCTTTCTCACATTTTTCCTTTTCAATGTACTAATTTTCACATGCTCCCCCTTATGTTCTTTCTCCCTTTCTTTCTGTTTCACCTCTTGCCTTTCCCCCTCTCCTCCCTCTCTTATCCTTGCTCTTTTCCCCACTTCTTCCCTCCTTTCTTTCTGTATTCTTTTGGTGTATTCTCTTACCCTTTTGCTCCCACTCTCTCCTTTTACTGTTCGTTGTTCTATCTTTTCTCTCCCTTTTTAGCTCTCTCATGCTCTCTCTTTCACATGAGTTCTCTTTTATGCTCCCATCTCTTCATAAATACTCTCTTCACCAAAGTTGTGTATTATTCCCTATTGAGGGAGAAGTAAGTGGTTGCATTTCACATTGCAGAACCCTGGAAGTGCGTAACAAGTTTTTAAACTCATCATTTTTGTCCAGAAGTGCTCAATCCACAACTTCAGATGGGGAGGCTGAACCATCATTGCTATATGGCAAAATACTTACAGTGATAAAAAATAAACGCAGTAATAAAAAAAAATGCAGTTGCTGTCAAAACCCAGGCTCAGCTGGATGTTCAGCACTTCCATGTGTTTCATAAACTAGGCACTAATTTGCCAGGAAGCCTTAACTCATTAGTTCCTAGAATAGGCTCAAGTATGTAACTTGAGTACTTTCAAGAAGTTCACCACGAAATATTTCTCCCAAAATATTTATTTTGGTTTATCAAGAATCTAGCAGACTGAGGCAAATAAAGATCCATTGATAAACATTGTGCTTGCAAAAATTAGTCATGTCTTTGAACTGCTGCTCCACCAGTCAAAAATATTGCCTGTAAAGCTTTGCATATTAATAATATAACTTCAAATATACATCTGTGTTTATCTTCTGTACTAAAGGAACAAATGCCTTTAAATAATAATATACCATGTTAATTTCAATGGTGTTGCTCTGCTGTAAGTCACACTGCTATAAATTTGATTTATTCCTTAATTAATGCAATTGCAATTATTAATCAAAATTCATTGGGAAAATATTCCGTGCAGATCAAAATGGCAACATCTAAAATCTAGGATCATCAGTTAGAGTGTCTTTAGTTTTGCCATCTGCTTTCACTTAACTCTTGAATTATGAAATGGCAGTGTGTATATGTAATCCTGGCTCTTGGAGTTGCGGGATAAATGCAAAAATCTTAGTTTCTATTAAAATGTTTGTATTTTTGGTGGTTGGAGGAAAATAACCTTACATGTGCATTAAAACAGAGTTCAAAAATTTCAATGCAGATGGAATTTTTAATTCTAGCCATTATCATTATTTTGGGGGCCTAAACCATCATTGTGAAATTCTGGGAGCTGGCAGCATTGTTTCTGTCTAAGTAATGGGGTTACCTTTCTTCATCAGATTAACTTTTTTTTTCCTGTATAGAAGTACTAACTATAAAGCATTTTTATGGTTCATATAAAAGTTTTCATGGCATATGTTTTTCATAGTTTTCACAGGAATTTTCATGTAGTGTTCAATTCAAACACCTGGTTTTACTCCTTCTGAGCAGATAATATTCATTTTTTGCTGCACCCTCAGCTTTACACATGGCAATCTGTGGTGTCTAAATCATGATACTAGGAACTCCAGCATTTGGGTGCTTACTAAAATCAACTTCTGCATGCCTTTTTAGAGAAAAAAATTAAATAAAGGATTTGAAAAGACAGGGGAGGAAAACCACGCTCCATTCTGCAAATCACACAAATGTCTTGCTTTTTAAATTACTGTTAATTTAATATATTTGCAAGTGTTCATCTTTGAAACTCTGTTTAAATATATTTTAGGAGGGCTCGATGGACAGCTTGTATGAGCCTGTCCCAGAACATCAGGAAGCCAAGGATACAACTACTCCTGACAGCCAGGCTGACACTCCAGTGAGCACACATGTAAACAGTGGGCCACCTGACAGGTCTCTGTCTTTGGTAAGTAACATTTTTGCAAAGCATGCAATGCATTTTGCAAAAAACTATTGCTCTGTACGTGGGCACACGTCTGTTCTTCTGGCTTTTCTGCCAGTTTCAACTATTTAGGTTCCTTAGAGCCACTGTTCAAATCTCATCTCTGTAGCCAATGACCTGATTTCTGTCCAGTCTTAACAAGCACACTTGAAAAGCAGGTCATGAGTTCCTCCACAGCCAGCAGCAAAGGGAGATTAGTGCAGCTGCACTGGACAAGGGAATTTCTCTTTGCAAGTAACAGCATATGAAAACTCTGGGTACAGATATTGGTATGGTTTATGTCTAAAGAATATACTATATTTATATATATATATATTATTTATATATATTATATATATGTGTATAAAGAATACACTATTAGTGTCTTTGGTTGTACTTTTTATTAATACAAAAAAATGCATTTCTAAAGCATGAGTTGCATGAATTTTGTAACTGATGGCTTCTGGAATAAACTTGACATTTTACAAGACCTCATTAGGCAAACGTGAAGAAGGTTGTCTTCTGGTTTTTTTTTCCTTCCTAAATGATGTTACCCTACTTAATCCTTTCCTATTTGTGTGTTATTGGTATAATATATGATGCTTTGACAAATACTTTAACATGGTATATTAAATTTCATAATCCTATGCATTTCATAATCTCCGTTCTCTGCTTTGCAATGTGCCTTTGCTTATAATTACTGTTTCTATTTCAATGTATGATGCAGTCTGGTGATTGAACAAAGGGGAAAACAGGAAGTTCATCATTCAGAGGAGACTGCCCTCCCTTCAGATATTGTGCCAAGTTTTACCCACATGCACTCTGGGTTAGGTACCATGTACCTATGAGACTGCTGGGCCTTTGGTGTTGCAATATCACACAGCAGGTTTGCACACAGGATTTGCTTGGAGAAAGTGCTGGAGCTAGTGGGATAGCAGATTGGCTGGGGAATTGTGGCATGCACTTGTTAAATTGCTAAAGGACTGAAAACAACCTGTTCTTCTCAGACCCTTCTGCTGTAAACATCTCACTCTGTGCACGTTCCTCTCTTCCAGATAATCACCTCAGGACTTTATATAATGGTCCTGGTTTTGAGAGTGTAGCAGTGCAGAGATCTCAAGATGATTCCTCATAGCATCAGCACAGATCTATGAGCCTGGGCTCTGAAATGTCCCTACCTTATAATTTTCCTGCAATAGGTGCGAGATGATCTCCTGAGTGACAGGGTTTTTCCCCATTTCCAGGTTGTAACCTTGTCACTCTAAGAATGAGCCACCTCTACAACGTTCCAGTTAAGAGTGTTTAATTGTGGTTGTGAAATACGGCTGTAACCTCATCCTAGCATGACTGCAGTATCTTCATTGTGAGAAGCTCTAGTTATTTGTGCTTGTATACTGCATGCCATCATACATGCCCAGGGTCTAAAGATGAGCATTATAGTACAGCTCCTACATCCATTCCGTCTTTGCTGTGACTCCAAACCAACTTAATATTCAATGACTGCTACACTCATATTTCCTTGGCCAATAGATGTTCATCTGTTAAGAGCAGTATTTCGACAAAGCAAAATGAAAATTAAAAAGGCAGATTTGGTTCTTTGATTGGTACCCAGAATAGGACATATGCTAGCCTAACGAACTTTGCAATAGAAAACTAATAGCAATTTATTTTTTCAAGGTGTGGCAAAATTACATCCATAGCACTGTGCTCTGCTATCTTTTTCACAATGTGTAAGACTAAAACTGCAGTGGTTGTTTACACCAGGCTTTTTGTTTCTTGCTTTTTCTTGTTTTAGTCTGCTTTCTGTTTGGCAGCATCTTCAGACTTTTCATTGTACTGCTATAGAGTTAGGCTTCATAAATTATTTGGCTAAAGAAAAATAATCAACCTATCCAGTATAGAACTTTGTTTTCCTTGAGCCAGCCTGCAAAAGCAGATTTGCTACTAGTGTAGGATTAGAAAATCCTGTACATTAATCTGAATGAATTGTAGCAAAACATCTTTTACATAGCTCAGTGTTTTGTGGGATGGCACTGCATGGTCCAGGGGGATACATGTATAACAGTGAATAGAAGAATCCAGCTCTTTGGTTTCTGCTACCTCTTGTCATATATTTTTGTTTTCTTAAAGGAGATATTATGGTGATGGCCCATTTATTCATCATTAAATATAAAGTTCATCCTCAATAAAAACAACACTAAGTGGGGTAAGCACACTTGGCTCACTAGGTATTAACAAGAATCTTCCCAAGGCTGGCTCTGGGTTTTATTTTCTGGTTTGAGAGAATATTCAGCTCAGCACTTAACTAAAAATAATGGCTAGATGCTGTGTCACTGTGCTGGCCGTAGAATCAACACGATTATTTATAAAATACTTTCTAGAAATGGAAAACAAGATTAGCGATGACGTGTCGGCAGTAAGACCTATGGAAAAATGTCACTAAGGCCAGAGGCCTGTGTGTAATCTTATCTGCTATTTCTGGATGTGAGTTATTAGAGCTACACCTTGGATGAAGCCGTTAAGCTTATTAACTGAGCCCATTTGTACTTCTCTCCCATTTTTAATTCCGTCACTCGGTTCCAGGCTGCGGGGCAGCCCCCTCAGCATGATAAATTCAGAACATTATTGGCTCCATTTAGCCATCCATCATTATCCAGTAATGCACGTATATAAGTGCACTGCTAAGTAGGTATGGACTCGAGTGAATGTTTAAATGGTTGGCTGAAGCGCGGCAGGTTCCACAGAGCTGTTAAATCTCCAAAGGGTGAAGCAGCCTGGCACAGCACACTTCCTCCTCAAGAGGCTTTGCCCCTTCCTTTTTCCTATACAGCTTCAAAATCAACAGGGCAGGCATCCAGGATCAGCTCCCCTCACATTTAAAAAGGGTGACTAGGGCTAGAGAAATGTCTTCCTTGTACTGCAACAAGGTAGTGATTTTCTTGCTGTGAACTTGTCTGTTATGATTTGTCCTAATCATAGCTGGGCTGTGAAGTTCTTCTGGAGATGTGGGAAATGCAGGGTAGTGTGGTCACTGAAGCTGTGCAAGGCATCATTCACTGAACAGACTCTTTGGATACTCCTTTTTGGACTATGGCTCTTTCTGCTCCTGGCCAAATACCTGCCCAAATGACACATCTTGTATGAAGAAAAATCTGTGTTCCATGTACACTGTTCTTCTCCTTCGCATAACTCCAGAGACCCGTTTAGTATTCAGAATTATTTGCCAGGGAGGTTTCCACTCTGGGCTCCTGTGGTAGTATCCTGGGCCTGTTATGCACACCTGCCTTTTGATTTCAATCCTCTTGGAGAACTGGCCTGTTAACTTTGTGGTTACTTTGCCTGTTGCTCAGCTTCAGTAATATTCTCAGAAAGAAAGAAAAAACTAGATTTATGGAGTTATTTTTGTACTTCATGCATAGCAAACCTGAGTTGGACCTTCCTCAGAAACAGCCGGTAGCCATGAGCACATAATGAATCCTATGGGTACTCTTTGCCTGTAACTATGCTATTAACTGGGAAACTGAATTTCTACCTCTTGTCGCCTGGTGTTACAGTCTTCTACCTCATGAGCTGTCTCCAGCTTCTCAGGAAAAGAGTCTTCAGTATTGAAAACATTTTCATATGTATCCTGTCAGACTGCAATCACCAAATGTCATAAGAGCCACATATTTTCGAACAGCTGACCATGATATGATTGACTATCCTGTATATCAGAAAAGTGCCAAAAAATTTATCAGTCATTCTAAGCTGTTGCCAGGAAAATCACAATCACAAGTGATACCTGCCTTAATCTGAAATGTTAAAATTGGCCTTTGATTCCAGTGAGGGCAAGAAGAGGGCTGGTTATCTGGAGTGGTCATTTCCCTGTTTGCAAGTCTTAACACACACAGGAGCTCTAGCTTTTCTCAGCCAGCTTGGAAACACCAGAGAGTTTAATTCTATTCCTTAATTCAGGGTTATTTGATAAAATCAGGAAGAAAAGGGCTTTATCATTAATTTCATCATGCTGGGTTTCCCCATGTGCAGTTGGTTTCTAGGAAAGAGATTGTTCACATCTAGGATAAGGAAGGGAAGAATTGTTCCCATAAACAAGGTAATTATGCTCTTTGGAGAATGTGGAGAGTAGAGTCTAGGTGAACCCTAATTTACATTCTAAGAGAAAATATGTTTTTAAAAACTAGTTTCACATTAAAGTTACATACAATTTTAAATGTAGTCAAATAAAGAATAATACTTTTAAAAATTACAAACCACAGTAATTTATTCTTGTACCCCAGTTTAGCCACCCAATTCAGAAATAGCAGGATGAGTGTGTTGAATGAAAGGTGCCATTTTTAAATGGCCATTTAAGTCCACTACATGTTTCATTTTGGCACTGCATCCCATGATATCCTGTGAACTCACATCAGTCATCACCTCAGTATGTGATGTACTGTCATCAATGCTGCACTTTAGGAATTTCAGGTTTCAAGTTGTGGAGCAAAAGATTAAACCCTGTTTCATGGTCCACACCAGGTGTTTGGCATGTGAAGACGTGAATCAAGTCTTTCTAGGTACATGGCCACAATGGGGGCTGTCTCCAATTTTTTCCCTAGATCATTTTTACAGATTTTAAGTTACAATATCCTTTGGTCTCTGACCTCCATGCATAATGCTTCCTTTAACAAACCTTTTTGAAATCAAATATTTCATATTTTTCAATGAAATTTTGAAACTATCCCTTAAAATCAGTTATTAAACATTTTTTAACTTCTCTGTGTTTGTGAACCTCATGTAGTCATTTCTTTTGAGTTATCGAAAAGACTTGTCCCAAGACTAAAATGCTGATGTTTTTTCAGCAAGAAATTCATCTTACAGTGCTTACATTATTTCAAAGTGAGTTACAAATTCTGTATACTCTTTTGATCTGCATCTGTGAACAAATCAGCACAGGCAAGAAAAAAGATGTGGAAACTGCATACAATTATTAACATTCACAAATATCCATGCTAAAAGGACCTCCTACGCTCAGCTAAAATAACTCAGTGCAGAAAAACAGCCTTTTCTTAATGCACTTCCTGAAAAAGCTCAAAAAAAAAAATCTATGCTGGGTTTTACTGTGAGGAGGGGGAAAGTATAAAATGCTCAATTATGCACTTACATGGTTTTATGTAGTACAGGTTTTGGTTTTTTTATCATGCAACCTGGATGATGTTTTAAACTTTCTACGGTCAGAGTCATGCAGATGTAGTTAGTGTTACAAGAAGGAAATAAATTAAACATCATATTATGAGAAGTAGGCCCAGATACACTAAGTTTTCAGATTTATAAAATAATGAATGGTTATATGATTTTTTTTTAATGCCTCTTGTTGCACAGCAGATTGAAGTGGTATCATCATGGACACTTTTATTTCAGTTCCTGCTTTCCAGGCCTGAAGAAATAAACGCGAAAGTGATACAGTGCTTTGATATCTTGTTTCAGGAGATATCACAATAACATAGGGACAAAGTTCTCTTCTGTCCCAGCGTGACATCCTCAGGTTTTCCTACAGTTAAAATTAACCTTTAAGTCCATGGTTAACAGCACAGCAAACATGCATTGAGATGTTTTGGCATTATTTGCCTAGCAAGACACCCTTTTGCGCTCTCTTTCAACAGCTATGTAACTTCACCTCCTTCCCACACTTTGTCAGGGTATAAATATGTATTGTCTGGGCCCTGGGGGCTGTGTGTTCTTGCCTCCAGGCCAGTGTTTGATTCTGATTTGGTCCCCCTCAGAGCTTTCAATTTTATTTGCAGTTTCCTGCACTCTTCCCCATTCTCCTGCACGTTTGGGTTTACAGAGTCTGTGTCCTGTGTCCATCAGGAAACCACATCCCATTGCAACGTGTGGGTATTTTAATCCCCATGAAGTTCTAAAAGAATCACATTATGGAAGAAATATGATATTCATTCTTGGGGTATGATCAGGGTTCTCTGATTTTTCAGGAGTGTTATGGTTGTCAGCTTCCTGGGAGCCGTGGATAACTGAAGCCTCCTGAAATCAGGACACATAACTGCATATATTCTCTGCTGCACTGTGTCCTCCACAGCTTCAACTGTTGGAAAAAAGAAGGCTGGAAATGTTAGTGGATATTAAAAAACACACATCAAAAGTATATAATTCGTTTTCTTTTCAGTGACAAAAATAATATATTTGGATTAAACATTTTTGATTTTCATAGACCTTTTTTCTCTATCTTTTTAAAAGGAGTTTCCTGACATTGAGAACACACTGACCAAAAAAAGAAAGTAAGTTGAGACCAGTTCAAGGTCTACACAGTGTCACTGTATTTGTCTGTACATTTCATCCTTGTTTTATTAATGTTTGCCAACGTTGCTTTCATTCTCATAGAGTACACGTATTAATGCTGCAGTTGAAGAGCATGTAACAAGCTTGTAATGCATTACTGAAGCTCTTTTGCCATGCCTTTTTAATTTCCACAAAGCCTTCTTCCAAAATATCAGAACCAGGACAGCTAAAATCAAATGCAGTTAATCTGAGCTTGGTTTAACCATATGTCTGCTCCTCTGAGAGATTGAAGTGGTAACCTATTTTATAGCATGTTTGCACCATTGACCTGATAATCTCCTGAAGACGTTTTTTTTATTTTGTTTGTGTTTTTAATCCAAGCAAAAAAACAGTTTGCAAAATGATTTGGATAAAGCAGGTCAGACGTTATTTTATGAATCATTTTTTGTGATAGCAGCATGTTTTGAATCCGTTCATGGACACAATGCTATGGTTTGGGCTAATTTATTGATCAATATTTATTAGCAGGCAGAGGAATTCATTTTGAAAATTCTTTATTTGCTTCAGGTTGAAGGCTATTGCATTACTGAAGTGGTCCCCTTCAGATGAAACCTGCAATCCTGCCTAATGGAATGATACAGACAGATCTTATCTGTCTGCTGTGACAGACATGAAAATGCCTGGAGTTTTTGTCGGTTTTTGTTTTCTTCATTTGTAGGTGGGGCCCCACTAAATTCAGAACATCAATGTTATCTGTGTCTGTTGCTAAAAAATCTCAAAATGGGTAAAGATTTCTAAGAAAATGAAGAGCTCTTTTGTTTTAAATAAGAGTTTTAATCTATTTCTGGTCATCTGATAAAAGCACTAGTAACTTATCAGCTGCAAACACAGAGATGTGTGCACTCATCTGTGAGATTTCAACTGTATGTCACCAGCCAGGGCTCTGTGAAACTCCTCCCAAAATTTCACTAATTAAGATACCGACATAACTCTATTACTCATGGATTTCTCATCATTCTTTCACACTTTAAAGGAAGTCAAATTATTGTGTAGGCCTTACCAAGCTCTATCAAATACGATGAAACCACCTGGATGCCTAGAAGTGTCCTGCTTAGATCAGAGCTAGGTCTGCCCCAGGACTAAAAACAGCAGTCTATAGCTAAAACGTCAAATTTTACAAAGTAAATAATACTATTCTGTTTGCAGCCTGATCCTATTCTAAACAAATTATCAGTGTTTAGAAGCGTTGTTGAGATCATTTGGCTGATCAATAGCAAAAAAAAAATGAGTAAGCTGGAGGAAAATAGTTTGAGTCAACCTGAAAAGATTTAGTAATGAAAACTATTTCATTGTGTCCAGCCATCACTATCCTGGCATGACACTCCTATTGATAATGCAGAAATTTTCCCATTGACCTTTCATGTAGATGTGCAGGAAGTGAACGAGGAATTAATCATTCTCTGTTCCCTACAATGAGGCAACAAGGAAGCACCAAATTATATAAAGTAGCAGAAATAACGTAAGTATTCCTTGTTTAGACAATGAGAATTAAATTGTGGAATTCTGGAATCAAAAAATCCAATGATTTTGAAAGGAACTAGTGGGTACAGACCAGTTCCTTAAAAAGCCCTCAACTGTTCAGCTGCACCCTCTCGCTCAGGAAACCCTTCAGCACCTACATGACTGAGGATGGGAGAGGGATCCAAGGTTTTGTGCTCTTTCCCTGCTGCTGCTCATTGTCAGAGATTAGACAGTCCCTGCTTTCATCTACTATAGCCCTCTGGCTTCATCCACTGCTCATGAACTACTCTCCATTGGGTTTTTAATGGATAAAGTGAAACAAATTAACCTTTATCCAAAGATTTTTTTTTTTCCTCTGTTAAGTTGGTCTATTCTTCAAGTTGTCCTCTATAAACTACTGACCACAGATGGAAGCATGAATTAGGACTAATCCTTGATGTAAATGTGCAAAAAGCTCAAGGTTTACTGGGGCAATAAAATGTCACCCAAAGTCCTGGGGAGGGTATGTTCATATGTAGCTCTTTGGTTCAATCCATTATCATGTCACCAAACTTCAGGCAATAATTCTAAAAATTGTGGGACACTTCAGATCATGTCCAAAGGAAAGTATCTCTTCTTTTCTTCCTGATGGGTTCCCCTGATTCCAACATGAATTCTTCATTTCAAATAGAAACTTGAGTAACATATTCTTGCAGAATGAAACCTCAGATGCTTTCAGAGCCTTGTGTGGCATGTGGGAGTAGATGACTGGGTGAATGAGACAAGTAATTCAAATTAAAGCCATTGGGAATAGCACAGCTAAATCCCTGTGCCCTGCTTTGAAGAATTAGTTTAAAAATACCCATTTTGATTAAACACGCTTTAATTTTTTTCATTCTGACTTTCAGCTAATGGTAAATTCTTTTAATTCTTTTAGATCCATCCAGAAGTCCATGTCTGAAAATGAAGCATTTGGTTAGTAGCTGCTTAAATCATTTACTGTTTACTTATTAATCTCAGAGAGCCAACTTTAATTAAGGGTCTGATTTGTTTTATAGCTGTTGGAGCAAATGCAAAGGAAAGGGAAAAGTAGAATTAAGCTACCAATATATTCTCCCCTTTTCCCTGCTTTCCACACACACCTTTGTAGGTAGATATTGAAAACAAACTAGTTAAACACAGAAACCACATTGAGATAAAGAACCTGTTATGGCACAGCACTAGAAATACTCAGCATGTCCAGTGTTTCTTTTAATCATTTCAATAAACCCTGAAATGTCTCTGATCTAAGAAAATTCAGGTCCCTGCCCTTTCCCATTTTAAACTACTTTGTGAGAGTTTTCACAAACAAATTCACCAAGAAGGAAATTCAGGGGTTTTGTTAAACCCATCCTGACACTGTGTATTATCATCTACACTTGTGTTTCAATGGGTTCTATTCTGCAAATCCTCTATAGGAAATAATCATCAGCTTCTTAAAAGTAAAATTTCTCTTTT
>VZTI01001640.1:1004477-1016449 GCA_013397865.1 Struthidea cinerea | reverse complement strand
TTTTTTTTTTTTTTTCAGTGAGAGCTTCCTGTTATCATGCTTTCATTTATTCTTTGGAGTTTTGGTTGAGTTGTTGTATCTGGTCCTTGCTGAGTAAAAAGGTTATTGTGTGTGCCTGTAATGATGTGGCTCTATTTCACAACGTGTCTCAGGCAGATGAAAGCTGCCCTGTGCTAAGGCTTCACTCTGCATCCCTGCACTGGAAAGACTTTCATGCAGGACAGCATCATTTGCTCTACAGCAAACAGGCTGTAATGAATGCCCAGCACCTGACAGGATCAACAAGAGCTTTCACAAAGAAAATTTTCTGACATAATAATCAGACTGAAACCAAACATTAAATAAAACTCGACCAAACCAAACCAAACAAACCCAGAAAGTACAAACCCCTAATAGTTATTTACACATCGTGAGGCACGAGCACTTTGAAGTTCACTGAGGGAGCAGGAGAATGGCCATCTCCTTCTCAAAGCCAGTCTAGTTCTGCCATCCAGGCTGAGACAGTCCAAGCCTTGGAGTCCATGGGGCATCACTACGGGCATCTTTGATGCTATTCCTTGCAAACTCCAGCTCATTAATGGTAGACTTAAATAATAATAATTATACAATTCCTGGAAGCAAAACAGAGGCACAGATGTTTTATGGGATCCTAGGTCTTAAATCCAGGGTTAAGATAGCAATCATTCTGATCATGTGTTAACAGTGTTAAGTGAGGTATTAGACCACAGCAGAAGACAATAAAACCTGAAGTCTGACCATAATAAATATTATCCATGCATCCATCCAAATTCCTATATTGCAAAATCATCAGTTCATTTCCATATCTGAGCATATGCTCCAGTGTTCCGCAAGCTTGTTTGATTTGCATTCTGATGCTATTTTTATGGAATTTCCTGTTATTTCACAGATTTGATATGAATTCAGGTGACTGCTCTCTGTGCTTTTACTTTAGACAGGAAACATGTGAATGGCATACTTTGGCAGGGTTCCAGGAAGCCGGAGAATGATTCGTACATCAGAAGGCACTGTCAGCTTGAAGGTAATTGCTAAACATATTTCAGCTGATTTTGCATTTTCCACAAAGTATTTAAAAGGGCACCTAGGAAAATTTCTCATTTTTCACCAATAATCCAGCTAAATAATTTGTCAGGTCTTTTAGAGATTTATTCTGTCCTCAAGGGGGAAAAAAGTAGTTGAAATAAAGCTTATCTCAAAACTGGGAAGCTAAGAACACGCTCTCTGACCAATTCACTCCGTAGTCCATGGGCCAAAGGAGACATTCCCTACAGTAAATTGCCATAGCTGCGCTGTGCAGGGCTTTCCAGCTGTAGTAATCCAGGTTTCCTGGATATTTTACGCTGCTCCAGATATCCATCAGGGAAAGGGTGCAACTTTTCTCGGAAGAAAACCTTTTGCGGCAGGTGCAAAATAGAGTTGGCAAAATTTTAGATGCAAGTACTTTGTCTGACAGATTCTCTTTCTAAACCTGTTCTGACCAACTTTACTAAAACAACCTTACAGCAAATATATGGGAAGTTGCTAATGACCCTGTTTAAGGGCGTACCAATACAAATTCATTAAAATAACATCGAGTGTGAACAAGTGAGCAGTCACCTCACCTATTTAAACACAAACTGGACTCCAAAAATCAAAATGCTTTGATAATCTGCTTGATGTTGCTTCCAGGAATGGCATTAATATTTGTACTTTTCAAAGTTAAGGTAGATCTCTTACTCTTGCATAATCAGAGCAAACCAGACAAGACTCAGCAGAAGCAGAAACCAAGACATGTGAGATTAAAGTGGGTGTATGTTTTGTTCTCAACTTAAACCAAAAAAGTGGGAATATCTCCTGCACAAATAGTCTAGAGATCATCCAGTGATAGGAGATTCCACTATTACCTGGATATGTCAAAGAAAGCAAAGGTCAGGGTGCCAACTTTCCTTCTGGATTTTGTTCACCACTTGAAGTTAAACTCTTAAATGTTTGGAAATAGATCTGAAATTTCAATACCCATTGCATTTGCCAATCTATGGGCAAATTCGGTTTCTTGAACCAGAACCAGAAATAAGTCATGACAGGAAGATTTAGAGGAATTCTGCTCTTGTACTGAACTAATGAGGGGAAAAGGGACCTTCAGTAAGTCCCAGTGGCTTGCATGGAACTGGCTCTAATGGTAGGTGAAAGAAATATTAAGCATTTCACTCCACACAAGTCTTGTTTTAACTACAACCATTTTGGAATGATTCTTCAAATGATACTCCGGCACTTGTCCCATTGGAGGTGGGGAGAGGCTGAATGAGAAAGCAGAACTTTTTGACCTTCCTCCAAAGTCTTTTCTACTCCAGGCATTTTCTACCCTTTTAAATATCCAAAGCATGCAAAAGAAGCAGTGCACATTTTAAAAGCTGACAAGTGTTGTAATTGAAGGGCAGGGGCCCAGAGGGAACAGGAAACAAAGCTGGCAGCTAAATAAAAATCTCCCTTTCCCCTACTGCAGTAAAATTATTTCAAGGGAAGTCCCCTTCACACAGTGGTGAAAACCTTTGCAAGGAGATTTACAGTGTATCACTATCGATCAAGATAATTCGTCACTATTGATCAAACTTTTCTCTTAGCAGAGATAATCCTTCAAGGTCTGCAAGTCTATTGCATAATATGAATATCTGTTAGATTTAAAAAGCCATGTGTGGTGGTTGGCATAGACTTCTCTGCTTACTTCAGAGCTGTATCCATAGACCTGTCTCAAATCTCACTGAAATCAATGTAGAGACATCCACAGACACTGGCAGCCTTTGGATGAAGCCCTTGATGACAGCATGTGTATTATTACATCTACAAACCCAAGTTTTCCAGGCTGAAAACGCAGTGAAAACGTGCCTATCCCACAAACACAATAGTGGGAACACCTGCCTTTGCTCACAAGGCCAAACTCAAATCATCAGCACGAGATCTGCCAGCCTAAAAGCATCATTGTGGAAAAGCTGACTGTGGAAGTCACAGTCATTGGGCTTCCATGAAACAGTATGGAGACAAACAGGAAAGAACTGACACCTCTCAGAGCCAGGGGATGTAATTCTCCACTGCTCCTAATTCGTTCCACAGGAGGGTGACTTGTACCCATGGCCAGACTAGACACACTGACAAGAAGACAAGAACACTGCAGCTCTCTTTGTAGTTCATCTATATCTTTTGCTTTGTTGTTGTTGTTGTTGTTGTTGTTGTTGTTGTTTGGGTTTTTTTTACACAAATACCTTATTCCATAATTCAGTGGGCTGGAGAGGTGATCTAAGACAGATGTAAGAGCATTGTGGGTGCAGGTTATCCTGGCTATCAAAAGACAGTGGTTGAGGGGAACCACTAAGGTTTGCTTTAATAATTTGCTGTTCTAATTTGTGTTTGAACAATATTCCATCCCAAGCAGTGTCACTGTAGGTAGTTTTTCAGGTTAAGGACATTTATGTTACCCCACAGTTTTTTGTGATTCATTTGCACACAGCTACTTGGTATTTTGGATTAGACTGTAGGAGGACTTTGGCCAAAGGGCTGAACGCTGCAAGATTTAACTTCCAGAGTAAGCTCACAGAGCACAGGGCTGCAGTGTACAGAGGTGCCTGCAGGAGATGAAAACAAGTTATCCTGAGGATCAGAAAGAACCCAGTTATATTAATCTGGTGTTGCATGAGCATTGCTTAACGTGAGTTATGGTGCTCCTGGAAGTCCGGCTAGCTATCTAACGAAATAAACAACCAGATTGTCAGACACCAGGCCCTCTTCAGGGAGATTTGTAGGTGCTTAAGAAAAAATCTGGACCAGGATCTTACGTGCCTCTTTGAATATAAATTTTAATGGTCACATTCAGACACTTTTCCATGTGATATCTAAAGGATATAAGTCATTCAGCATTATTCTGAATTACTCTCTCTTTTTCTGTTAATTTTAGGGAATACAATGCAATCAGTCTCGCCTGCCTACAATTAGTTTTTGTAGGTCTATATGTTAAATAAGGTGTTCTTTTGCAAACAGGAGAACTACTGATGCTGTAAGGTATTCCACAGAAGTAATAAGGATGCCAAATTAGGATTAATGAGAAACAACCCAAAACAACAATATTCCTGCTGTTTTCTAGTGACTTTCAAAAATGTGGTGTGATTAGCAGATATTTTTCTTCACGTTTTTTTTCTCCCTGCAAAATATCTGAGTGATCCTGATATCTGTTCTGATAGAATCTAATCACTAGGGCTGTCCTACAGTTGTACAGTGGTGGGTGCTTTGCCTTAAGATTGCGAGTAAAAGTAGATCCTTCAAAGTAGGCTTGCTTAAAATAATTTTTTCAGACTTTTTTTACCTATTATGGCTCATTGTTGTAGTGAAGGTTAATACTCTTCCCATCCAAACTTTCCTTTATTGCAAGAGATGGGAGGATGTTCATCCTTTGAAAGCAATTTCTAATCTAATCTAAGGTAAACAGATCTCAGTTGAAAAGATCATTTTTTCCCTTCATTTTTTATATGAATATTCTAGACTTTGCTGCTGTAAATTAGCAGGGCAAGAGGAAAGTCTCAGTGGGGTTCTGGGTTAGTAAACAGGAGTAAGTACAGAAGAAGAAATGAACATGAATGAGTTTCTTTCTGTGAGTCAGTTTGCCAATTTGTTCTGCAGTCTCACTTCAAAGCAGTTTAAGATAAAATGTATGCTTAAATGATATAAGATTAACTTCAGAGAGTCAAAATGTCAGCTCAAAACATCAAGTGCAATTCAAATTATATTCCTCATAAAAACATACAGCAGGACATTTTAAAGCATGTTTTCTCTTTTTTGGTCATAATTCACAGAAGATAATATTATTGCTGATGGAATACATTTGCTGCAAGGAAAGAAGATAGAAGAAACAACATGTCAGGTGAAAAAACTAATCTTTTTTTCAGAATCTAAAATTTCATTCAAATACAATTTCATTCCTTGTTTCCATTCAGCATTTGCCTAGCCTAAACTTCATACTCAGTATGCCTCTGTATTTTAGAAGCTGATTTTAAAAGAAGACTCTGCTGACTACCAAAGTCGTTCATGATTTTTCTTATGCAGGCCATATGGATTTCATTGTCTAGAAAACCTTTTCCTTCCCTGAGTGAATACATTTCTGCTAAATTGATGTGCTAAGTGTTTAGATCCGTCTTGCATGATCCATATTGGCATGTGTCTCCTAATGCTTTCTGGATATCTGTAAACACATACCATATCTCCTCTTCCTAAATCTGTATTAGTCATCCCACTGGCACGGGCAATTAATGAACTCTGACCCTTGGGTTTGCATAACCATAACAACGACATAAAGTAGGTAACAACCCATCAGCTGGTGAACAGCAGAGGTGAGGGGAAAGACTTGTAGCTCTGGGATTTGAATGGCTGGTGTTTGGGTTTTACTTCACTTCCAGTCCAATGTTTGCTCTGATAATGTGCTGCTTCAGTTCCTGTCTGTGGCAAACCAGCTTAGCTCTGCTGATTTCACATAACAGGACATCACAGTCTACCCAGTTTGGGACTAAAAATGTGTAACACACCTGTATATATGTGTGTGTTCCAAATGAGGAATTAATACAATAAAATTATTTAGAAGCTGAAAAATCTATTAAATTTTCCATTGCAGAAAAGTTTTAAATTCAAGGTGAGCATTAAACTTTAGAAAAGGCTCCGAGCTGAGTTTCCTCTGTTGTTTCTATGCAATGTCAGGAGTCCTTTTGGATATTTAGGTTAAAACCAAGAAAAAAAATGTACATTCATCACCCTGAAGGCATCTGAGATAAGACAGAGAACTGTGAAGAGCCAGGGTTTAGGCAGTGCTCAGCTCCAGCGTAGGTCAAAGTCGAGATCTGGGTTAAAAAAAAGAGTCAAATTATCTGCATATCGAGGGACAGACAACTGCATTGGAAACCAGCGCCTTGAAAGTCAGTGTGTCCCAGGTTTCTCCTGCTTTCCCTCAGGGGTTTATCTGTCTCTGCATTGTTAGTTAGTTCCCATGATTATCTCCTCTCCCAGCTGCCAAAAGAGTAGCTGAGGAGGAAGGAAAGGAGAAAAGAACTCTTTTGCATCTCTCATTCTCTTTCTCTGTTTTCTTCCTCCCATTTTCTAACTATTGTGGAGAAAGTTTATTCTTTGATTTCCTACAATAATACTTCCCTTAATGTGAGGGATGTCTGGCTCTGCCCATATCCTGCCATGGTGGTTTTTGGACTGGCTCGTGGTAAAGATCCCAGAGGTCATTCCTCAGGCATGACAGACTATGGAGGGAAAAAGGGAATGAGGCCTATGTTTGCTTTAAGCATAAGTTCCCATAAAATCCCTTAAAACTTTCCCCCATGAACCACTTGCCCAATTTTAGAAGCAAAGTTATATTTTTGACTTCTCAAAGCATTTGAAGATGCTTTTTTGGGGTTCATGAATGATGAACTATAGGGACATAGACCCCTCCAAACTTTGGTATCAATTTAAGACCTATTGCACTTGCTTTTTAAAAATTTCAGGTTTAATGACATTATTTTGAATTTTAGTGATTGTTACCTCTTGCCTTCATTATCATCAACGTAACATTGATATAATTCTCTTTTAAGCTTCCAAAATAGTCTGATTATATCCGTATTCCTTTGCTGCACTATATATGCACGCAAACAAGGAAATGCTGAGAGAACAGCATTGTGGGGAGAGCTCTTTTTCTGCAAAATCAGCACAATTGAGTGTCCTCATGATGCACACAGCATGGGGAAGAGACAGGAGGAATTAGAAGTCTGCATGCAGTTGCACAACTGCAGCCTCAGGATCACAGAACTGGGTGGGATAGCTCACACGACTGAGCTATCCCAGAAAGTCCAGGGAATTACAGGCTGCTACTCGCAGGAATACGATGGAGCAATGGGCACAAACTGAGATACAGGAAATTTCACTTCACATAAAGAAAGCACTTTTCTAGCATAAGGGGAGGTCAGACACTGGTGAAACCTTCTAGAGAAGTTCATCTTTGGAGACACTCCTGTCAGGAGATGGACCCACGCAACTTTCTCTGGTGACCAGTTCTGAGCAGGGTCTTACATTAGACAATGCCCAGAAGTGCATTCCTGCCTCAGCTGGTCTGTGGGAGTTTGTGATTCTGTGAGCCATGGAAGAGGCAAATATACAAGAACAAGTAAATAGCACAGATGAACACCTTAGATTTTTTTCCCTCTTGTCGAAGAAAAAAAAAGAAATAAATAAAAAAAGAGAAAGAAAATAAGTTTCCCTGAGTGCTTCACAAAAGCTTTAATCCTTCTCCATTTCCTAAATTGACATTCATTCATTCCATTCATTCTGTAAGTGCTGGAAAATGGGGCTTGAAACAGAAGTACAGGTTGAGGGATATAGCATGAGCACCACTGCAATAATTGTACCTTACCATGAAAAGTACCTTTCTGCATTTATTTCTCATACCTTTATTCTTATTTACTCATGTCTAGCAGGGCTCCCTTGATGGCTCGAAGCCTTTGTAGCATATTGGGAAGGACATAAAATATCAAGTAATGCAGTCTTTGGGCTAATACATTTTCAGAAATGTTTCATGCCTCATTTCTCACGTAAATTCTTAGGTTGCATTCAGCCTTCAACGCGTCATTCATATTCATGAAGAAAAAAGGCCAGTGTTCATTACTTTCCCAATAAGCTGTAGGCACTGTCAGGCTTGCCCACCAGCAGCAGTGCCCCAAGGAAGGTGTATTCCCATGGTGTTCCTCTCCTGAGGACACTGTGACCAACAAATGGCTTATGGGCAGGTGATGAGAGTGTGAATAGTCTTGTCTTAGCTCTGAGGATCATCCCATTTTCTCCACATTGTTAATCCAGTTCAAACTCACACCCTGGTGCTCAACATCCCAGGAAAAATGAGGTGAACTAAGCAAGACCCTTTTCAGAACTGCATCAGTGATGTTCCTCAGCTGGGGGGCTGCTGCTGAGGGAAGTCTTCTCTGGCCTTCCTGCTCACCGAGAAAGGAAAGCCAAGATCTAGGATGAGATCCAAGGGTCCCATTCTATAATGCACAGCTCTGCCACGGTACCATTTTCACTGCAATGTCTCCAAGATGTTACTGAGTCCCACATAACTGAGGAAATCAAGAGAGCCCAATACCCAAATGATTTCAGAGGGTGTCAGCTGGTGTATGTCAGACTTTTACTTTCATATCCACACAGTACTGGGTTGAAAAACTGCTGAGCTCTCATCTATATTCAATTACATGATACTAATGGTGCTTTTTCATCTTATGCAAGGTTTTTGGTTTTTTATTTTATTTTACTTTTCTTACTGTCTAGGTGATAAACTATGAGCAATGGATTCCACCACGAGTTCACAATCCAGGTGTGTCTGGTAACAGTGAAATGGTGAGTTGCCATGAAAACTGTTCATTTTTTTTTCACCAGCAGCTGGGAAAAACAGGGTGGTTTTTCCTGTGCTATATGTTCCTTCTCCAAAAGCTGAAAGACCTTTTTCCATATCCATGTTATTAATCATGATATCTCTTTGTCTTCTGTAGAATACCTTATTATTGCTCTGCTATTAATCATGATATTTCTTTATCATTTATAGAATATTGTATTATTGCCATGGTTCCCAGGACAGAATCTGCCTATAATCCTAGGCTGCTTAGTCTGACTCTGTACTCATTTTAAACTAGTTGGAGTACCAGACCAGCATCATGGGAATATTTAAAGGTCAGATATATAAGGGCAGGAGCACATGAAAGAAGTTTGTACAGTGCTTCTCTATACACTGGTTGCCCATGGCTTTACTTACATTTTTCAAGAAAAAAATTACCCAAATTTGGTGCATTTTACAGAACTCTTTTGAACAGAGCAAAAAGTTGTCTATCATCACATACTATTTTAATATTCATTATGTGCAGCCAGGTTGTTACTGAAACTTTCCAAATATTTTTATGGTACCATAACAATTAGCACTGCAGACACAGTAAACACACACTAATTTTTGTCTTCTCACTATTACACTATACTCTGAATTTAAGTGCATTGGTAGTCATGATTAAATCATTGCACTTCTTTGGGAAAGGCAAAGCAGTTGAAGAAAAATCGCAGAGATTAGACTGTGCCATGACTAAATTCTTTATGCTGAGAAGTGACATGCTGTGCAAGTAGTTTTATTGAAATTAATGCAGTTACACCCAGGAAAGAGAGTACTCAACAGGAGTGAGATTGCTGGAATCTGACCAGCAGTGTTTTACACTTAGCTTCCAAATTGCTGTATTTCTGTCACCAGGTTAATCCTCATAACATCTCACTGTGCAAAGATTTCTAAGGTATTTAAAATACCTTCGGATAAACTGGAAACAGTTTATCAGACACAATTTAGGTCTTTCTTCTGTAATGCATTTTAGAAGTGCATTTCTGAAATGTATATTTTCGTGCTTAAGTATTCCTGCACACTTCATGCAAATTATTTGCAACTAAAGGGCAGCCTGTGATTTATTTTTTTACACAATTCATTTTGATTTGTGACGTGACATGATTTTTCATCACTAAAACCCATTAAGTAGGGAAATCAATAATATTCTTGGTTCTTGTTCATGTGGGAATACTTTTCTTATAGATAGCTTTGCTAATAGATTGGGGAAAAGTACAGTTCACCTGATTGCCTGGTTTCTACACCAAAGAATGTTTGGATAGGCAGATAAAATTCCATATTTGAATGCTTAGGTAAGTCAAAATAAAATACTGTAAATTTAAGAGCTGTCTCACCACCAGCTGATACTGCGTGAGCTTTTTTCTCCATGAAAGGGGGTTACTGCATTTATTATTTAAGCACTTATGACTTTTCCCTAACAATAGACTCTATGAAATGAGTGCTTTTAAGGAAAAGAGGATTAGAGTTTGCCATTAATGAAATTATCTGAATAGATTATCTTCCATTTATCTTGATGTCTCCACGATGGAAATCCCAGATCATAAATCAAAGTCATTATGTTGCTTTTGTGTCGTTACTTATAAGTGAACAAATTATTATTGCTACAAGAGATCTAATATGAGAGCAATATTAGCATTTTAAACCACTGTGATTTATTTTGCAAAGACATCTCACAATGAGAGACAAAAATTGCACTTCAGTTCCTCTCGTTAGCTAAGGTAAAAATGCACTCCTGCTATCTTGGATTTGGAAGAGGAAAGAAATCTACACACAGATGAAGGACAGAAAAAGCACAACAGAACAGTTGGTGCTGATAAGCTGATGTCCACACTGTTTTATGGGAGGTCTACCTGTGTTCACATCCTCTCTGTTGGACACCAACCAGCAGCTGGAGCTCATCAGCTGAACTTCTGGAAAGTGTCTTTTGCTTTAATTTCATCTGCGACGAGTTCAGTTTGTGGCACTTTGAGACCGAAGAGCAGCTGACAGGGACAGCTGTGAAATTCACTGCAAAACTAAGACAAGAATGAAGCCACGACTTACAAGAGACACCGGACACACGAAAAGGTGTCAACTCTCCGGCTTCCTGTTCCATCCCTGTGGTTGGTTCCCAGTTTCCAGGACACCGCAGATTTCAAGGAATGTAACATGCTGCTGAGGAGGAGGGAGTCTAAACCCAAGTGCTGTCCGCTGTGGGAACTTTGGCATTACTGTGATTAACGAAGGAGGACCCCTAAGGTCCTATCCTTAAGGAAAGACGTCAGCACAGGCTCCATCAGCATCAATGTGATTTATATCACCCATGAAGGAAGCCCTGAAAGGTGTATCTAGACACAGAATACTATTACTACTACTACTGCTACTGTTTTATGCAACTAGGAGTATTTTATCATATCAGTGCCTGAAAGAATAAAACAGTTTCAGATTTTTTTGGGTGTAATTTTAGGCATGTGGGTATATGTTTATTTCACTAGGTGCTGCTTGGTTCAAGACAATTTCTAATGTTGTGTTAGCCCATTGTTCTTAAATGAGGAGGATATAGCAGATTCTGTAGGCTATTAAACCTTCATGCCAGTTTATAGCTGGAGCAAGATGAAGTGGTTGTGCAAATAATTTGGTACAAACCCTTTCAAGGTTTGAAATCAAACATCAGAATATACAGGGAAGCCAGACAGTATTGTTCCAAAAAGCAGCCACTGGTGAATTACAGTCTTACTCATTTCTAATTTTGCTTTTCTTTGTTTTGTTTCAATGAAAAGCACATATCCTATATGAAACAGAGCATATGGCTATGGAATAGAAGTTATTTGCTGTCAGAGTATGAAATTTATCTCTGAAGCTCACAGAGAAGTTCGGAGTCAGGTTGGAAGGGAACTTTAGTGTTGCTGGAGTGGTTTTCAAGACAGCAGCTGGTTTAACGTAAGTGGACGTATGTGAGACGACTGCATGTTCACCAAGTTCCTGCTCCAGGGACTGTAGTATCTAAACCTGGAGTCTCAGTAGGACCTTGTTGGAGTGTACAATCACAGACTTGAATTGTCCTTTACATCATTGTCATTTAATCCAGGACACGAAATAAGGTCTTGAAGAAAGAAAGACACCAGTACTTCAGAACACACCCCCATACACATTTAAATGCAGTAACTCTCCACATCTGGGACTTCTGTGCACACTTAAAATGCTTCTAGATAATGTAGTGGATGCATATATTAAAATGTTTTCTGGAGCAATTCTGGAATTAAGTATTCAGTAATGCTCAAGTATTCAAGAAAAGTAATATGTAAACAGCACTATGAACACTGGCCTAAGCTTGATGTCTCTTGTGAGTTGCCTTTTTCCCTTTTTTTACCTATTAGTCCAAAGCAAGGAAGAGCCTAACTTTTAAAGCATTGTGTCAATGATCAGTTCTTTGAATCGAATACTTTGTCATTATCAAGATAAGCACCATATTACCCTTAGTTTTTATTTGTAGGGTTTGAATTTTAATGTCTTTCTTGGCTTTTTTTTGTTTGTTGTTTTTTTTTTTTGTTTTTTT